>WOGN01004849.1:0-16029 GCA_015342105.1 Leptinotarsa texana | reverse complement strand
TTTACGGTAAAACATATTAGGGGGCAAAATAGGTTCAAAATTCCTTCAGATTCGTGATCAGGACTACCAACTTACCACGATGACACTTTTTTTTTTGAAAAATTTCAGTCCTGAAAAATCCGAATTTGTCTCACTTCTTATGGAAACACCCCCGTATCTTCCGTAATATTCGAGGTGGAATGATAAAACTCTCAGGACTGATGGAAATGCTCAAAATGCACCTACCACCTAAACGGGGTTGGCCAAGGTGATATACACTGTCCGTCCACAGTAAAAATGGGGTGTTTCATCGCAAGTGTTTTCATCAGAAGTGAGACGCACTGTATTTTCTTTGTTTTGTTTTTTTCTTTGTTCAAACAAATCGGAGTCAACAACGGTTATAAAGTAGCTATTATAAACTCAATTCTTTCCAAAAAACTACAGAAGCAAGACATGGACCAAGTCTACCCAAATTCGAAATACGATAACGTCACTTATAAGACATTGTCATATTTAGGTGAATCAACCAATAATATTGCCCGTTTTTTAAAGAAATAATGCGTAAACGTAGCTTACAGAACTAATAATAGTCTGAGTAAATTTATTGAAAACAATAAAGGCAAAACTTCGGTGTCGGATAGATCAGGAGTATATAAGCTGACTTTAGTTCAATTAGTTCAGTTAGAACATTTTTCCAAAAAATCAAAGAGAATAGACGTAGTTTTGTGAATAGAAAGACCAATTCCACATTTGCAAACCACTTTTTAGAAGAAGGGCCTGAGTTCAATCATGAATACGACGTGTTACATTTAGAAGAGAAGAGTTTGAAACTCAATGTACTAGAATGTTTAGAAATCAATAGATTCGGGAATTCGGGTAATAATTTATTGAATGATCAATTAGTAACAATTTGTAACAATTGAATAACTTTTTTTAAATATCCCACTGGAACTTGAGTTCAGGTTATTTAATTCATCACAAACTTAGGTATATTAAGCATTGTATATGTTGAATATAGTTAGTAAAGACTCGCCCGAAGAAGCCATTGTGTGGCGAAACACTTGTTGCATTTTTATAATTTTTTTCAGTGTTTTTCGAATATGTTAGTTATGGATTTTTATCAAGTATCGGCCAATCCATCATATTTCTTTTTTTGTTTCAATAAATCTAGAGTCATGTAGTCTATGAAACTATGGAAAAACTGACAACCAATGTTATATTGCTAGAAGTATGTTTCTTTGTGTGAACTTCAGGAATCAACATCTTTCATTTCAACCATATTTTTGAAGGAACGTAGGCTCGGTTGAGAATTTGCCAAACTTCCTCTAAATGGAAGCTGGTTTCTATCTTCAGCAAGGAGTTAGATGACAGAATTTTGTATGTATCTATTATTCTTAATAAGTACAAGTGAATCCCATAAACGAGAGAAAGAGTTTATGTCATGGATCTGAAAGATTCTGATTGAGTCTACCATGTTCACAACAAAAACGTTAGAGTCAAAACAAATGACAATATTATATCTATTTAGAAATTCGACTGGTGAGAACTGAAGATACATCTAAATTCTCTATAAATGCTTGGAACAAATAAATACTCTCGACAAATTTACAAATTTTGAAATTGAATAATCTTGGTTTGCGGATTGCCACTTCTCTCTTTGACTCATTGAAGATAATTTAAGTTTAAAATCTGTTTTTCCGATAACCAGCTGTCGCACCCCTATGAACACGTAGTACAATATAAAAAAGTATTTAATATTGTGGGGTTGATTAACACTCTTTGTCGTTTAGATATTGAGTCAAACGAAGAAGAGGATTAGGTTCAGATTCAAATAACACTTCATTGTTCGATTTCCACTACACAGTTCAGAAAAGTCCAAGACGTGTTTCGCCATACAATAGCTTTCTCAGGCATGTTCATGCTAACTTGATTGTATCTAGTAAGTGCTTTATATAATACATGTATCCATTTTAATCAAATGAACTAATATCTAGTTGATGACTGAATAACCTACCTAATAACCAATAATTTTCCTGAGTTCAGGTTCAAACTGATTGAAAATGAAAATACTATAAAAGAGATGTAAACGTACATGTAATAAACTATTTATCAATTTTCACAATAATGAAATTTACAAATTTTTGAATCTATTAATTTCTAATCATTCCAAAAGATGAGTTTCGAACCTTTCTTTTCCAAATGTAATCCATCATAGTCGTTGTTGAACTCATGCACCTCTGCCAAAAATGCTTTGCATATTTTGAATTGGTCTTCACATTAAAGCAGCTACTACTATGTTTTTTCATTCTTTGAGAAAATGTTCTATCCGTTTAACCAACATAAATTTTTGAGCAAGAACTAGAAGTCAACTTATTTATATACTCGTGATCTATCCGATACTGAAGTTTTGTCTTATTGTTTACAATAATTTATTTAAATCATTATTTGTTCTTTAAGCTACGTCCAGGCCTTTCTTTTTAAACAATGAGCGATGTTATTGATGGGTTCACCAAAGAATGTCAATGTTCTATGACGTCTCTTGAAGTGCCACAGACCTGGTAAATGGCTTGTTTTCGTACTTTTTTGGAGATAATGGAGTGAATAATATCTACCTTGTAACCGTCTTTGACAGAAAATAAACTTAGTTCTCTCTAGGGATGTCGCCTGTGGATTACAATGTCCGTATAAGATGCTTTGTGGAAAATTGCAAATTCATGTTTATTATTAATTCAGTTACAGTAAAACAAGAACATTTGAATACGTTATGGATTTTGTTCAAGCATAGGCCAATTCAATCACATAGGTTCAGATCAATTCAATTTCAATTTTTGAATATAATTTTATGGAATTAAAGTTATGGTTTGGCCCTCAAAAGAGGGCCCTAATACCTATATTTATAATGCTAAATGAACGGGGCTTTATACTCAGTCACAAGTACTAACTCAAAGTAACTCTTAAAGGAAACTCATCCTCAAACAGTTGAATCAAAATATTTTGTATAGTTGCTTTCGGGTCATTCTTTGACTCAAAAGTTGATATGACATCATTCCTGTATCCAGCTGTCGCCCCCGTACGAACGACAACTCTCAGAAGTTGAGAAACTTGTGCGAGCTAAGGACTAACGAGGTCTTACCTTTTAACGTGTGATTCCTAACACGGATTCCTAACAAGTTAAATGAAAGAACTTAATATAACTGTCAAAGAATAGCAGGGTTCATTACTACTAAGAATATGTAGATTTTTTGACAACATTTCTTCATGAATGATTCGAATTTTCTACATCTAAGGGAGTTTACCGATATTTCAATTTCAGGGGACAATACAATTTCCATTAACTATTTACTATACTAAATTTTCCTGCCAACAAAAAGACAGGTTTAATATCATAGTTTCCAAAAGAAAAATAGAATGGAATATATGTACGATAATATAAGTATGATAACAAATTTAATACTTAGAAACGGAAATAATGATATCTGAATTGAGAAATTCCTAAAAGTTTTGGGTCTCCTGAGGGTTTGGTAACAAGTGTGAATATACAAGGATCATTTTCAACAGTTCGAATGGACTCGACTGAAAATCCACCACGTTGTGAAGGTACATCTTGGATGTAAAATTTGTAGTCAATATTCTGATACTGCATTTATTTGTTTAGTGCAACAGAAACAATGAACTGAAAATTAAATTTTCAGTGGATTCTTGGGTTTTGCCACCTTACGCGCTGAAACTGCCTTATCCACATTTCGGAATACATCAATTTTTGTGTGACCATGACATAAAAATATAAAGTATGATATTCCGGTGAATATGATATACGTCCAGATATATGCTATTTGAAATATTAAAAAAAACTGAATTATCATTTACTCTAGGTTATCTTCTACAAATGAACTGGTATCGAAATGAAGTATTAATTTTTTTCTAATATTTTATGGTATCACTCAGACCGGTCAACCCAATTCTAAACTAATTTGTTCAAAGTAAAAAACCAAGACAAAAGCGTGAACACCAATTGAAAGCTCATTCGCAATTATAAAATTAGACATAAACACTTGTCGACTATGAAGGAGGGGTTCATTTATACAATTGCACTATTGATCTTGCCAAAACTTCAATTATTCAACACAGCACTTTTATATTTTTCGCGAAAATGAGTTTCCGTGAGACTAGATATATTTTTATAGTCGTGTTAGGACTAATTTCAAATTAACGTGTCACATTGAAACGTGCAAATAAACGTGAGTGCAAAGGTGCGTTGTTACCTTCTACCAGCACACTATGCAAGGATGGTTCACTGAGTTTTGAGAAACACTGGACGTCGAATTGCACAGTGCCTGAAACATACCTCTACCCAGTGCGCTGAAGCCTCATCGATCCGGGCTCGTTTGAATCAGCACCATTGGCGGAACCATATCCGTGTTGTAGATAGGTGGGTCATCTTTTAAGTTTTCACAAAAAGTAGACAGAAATTTATGAGCAAACTGTTAGGTAAATTGTTTAAAAAATGTCCACTTTTGGAATGTATACACTTTCTGCATACGTTTTCATTCAAAACGTGGTGGAAGGTTTTAACAACTTCTTGAGGTGATAAAAAAGTCTTTAGGCAATAAATCAGGAGAATACATGGGATGACTTATCAATTAGCTGTTTTTCTCGTTCAAGTCATCAACTGTTTTAAGTGCTGTGTTGGAATTGGTGTTTTCATGGTGAAGAGAAAACGACGTCTCAAATTGTTTTTCCTAATTTTGTCGAAGTCTCTCGTCAAATGAACTTTTGCGTCAACTGTTCTAAAAGCAAGCACCAGAACTGCAACATTATCCTATACGCGCGTTTCACCAACCGAGTTGGTGTCATCAGGAGATGAAGTAGACTTACTTTAAATCTAATACTGGTCTCTATATCTAATGGGGAACACTTCCACTTTCCGACATACATCAATGATTTTGGGAAAAAATGTGTGGATATTTTCTCGCCAATGTTCCCGCTAATTCCAACAAAGTGATTCATTGAAAGGTTGAAAATAATGGGTTGTTTGGAAAGGAACCTTGGTCAATGCTCATGGTTCTCATGCCGTATTTTGCTATTTCCAGGCTTCCGAAAGCACCAAAAATCTAGTGTCATGTACCAATATCAACAATTTATTTCTCCAAGGCATTCAATTGGAAACAAGTTTTGATGGCTCGCTTAGCCTGCCCGATATATTTTTCGTCACAGTCAAAACTAATTTCATATATCCCCGACTTTTAATTTTCCCACATCTTGTCTGTAGGCTTATCTAACATTTGTTATTGTGAGCAAGGAGTTTTGAAGGTTACATTCACATTCAACTTTTCAAAAATATGACCGAATCCGTTAGTGTATATTGCTTAATACGGAATGAGATTGAACCTTTGAATCCATGTCTTTTGGAAAAGCGTTTCCTTATCAACATATCTACTTTATTTGAAGAATACCCGTTACTTTCAGCTATGTCTCTGATAATATAGAGATATTGAAAAAAATGTTATCATTCGTCATCACCTCTAACAATCTTGTATACTGATTTTGTCTTTCTTTGAGCGTCGGAAAAGTTGTACGGAAACTGTTTGGATTAGAAAAATATTGAAATTATGTTACGTAGTAACGGCTACATCCATCAATTTAAATAAAATTCTGTTATCTTGAGGTCTAACCATGAACCTGGAAAAACCATATTAACATATCATACAACTTGGTCAAGACTAGAGTGATAACAACACAGTAGAATTGAACATATCTCAGCAACTTTCGAAAAGATCCATCTGACTGATTGGAAACCGAAACATCACGAACAACCTTGATTGTCTAGAATCCAGGACATTGAAGAAAAGTTGGGAGCTTGAATATCTATTGCTTCAAGTTCTAATTCAATACACTTAGGGCCATATACTCGTGAAAAAGACTAGCCGAAACCATTTTCCATATGAATGCAATAATAATAATGAAGGTATTGATTGTATAAGTTTTCCCATTACATAAGTAGGGCGAGAGTCAGCGCAGACAACTGGTTTATGATATATCAGCTGTCTGCCTGTTCTAACTAATCCAAAACAGTCTCAGACGTTATAGATTATTTTTATTTATTTTGTTATGTGTATTTTTCAATAAATAATGAATATTTAAGAGATGTACATTCAAGAAACAGCTTATGGCCACATTTTCACACAACAGTTCACAATGCTACAAGACGTATTTCATTGTACTATAACTTCCTCAGGTGTGTGCATACCAACTACATTCTACCAAATGACAATCATATGAAATAAAAATTTGAAACATAATATAACCTCCTACCTACTTGATTAATGATTTTATTCAAGTTAAGGTCACACATTCACACAAGTTTAGATCACGAATTCAAATATCAGGAAAGACAGTTTACAAACCCATTTGAATGGACATGCAATAAATGAAAATCAGTTTCATTTGATAATTTCGTACATTTTCAAAGTTTTGAAATAATTCGATTTCTAAGCACTCTGAAAGATTGAGTTTGAAACCTTTCTCTTCTCAGTATAATACGTCATTACGACTTAGCAAAAGATAGTTTGCAAATGTAGAATTGCTCTTCACACTACAGAAAAATCTTTCACGAGCTCTCATTGCTGTTCCTGTGCGAAAAGGGTTCTGCCCATTTGTCCAATAGAATATTTATATATTCCTGATATAATGAAGTTTGTTTGTGTTTAAATCTGTACAGATACAGAAACTTAGTATTATCTTTCAGTAATTTCTTGAACGATGTTTCTCTTGTAAATTCAAGAGTATATCTTTCGTGCATGTGGTGAAGGTGTATGAGAAATATTGTTTGAAAATATGATGCTGCTCAGAAAGAAATTTCTTCAAACATAAGTAAGAATGCTTGAAAAAGCAAAATGATTTCGATTCTGCGTATTCACCCATTTATAAAATAACTAATGAAATGAAATTTTTGATTCCAAAAATGAGTCAAAGACAGAAATTTTTGAGTTCATTTTTATTCACAGAATTGAGGCAAAGACTATGTCACTTAACAATAATTTAATTGAGACAATTATGAGATTCAATAGAAAAGTTTCAGTTATCTGCTCTTTATTCAGATACATGATTTTCAAAGCTTTATATAGCTGTGGTACAGCTAAATTTTGAGTAAAAGTAATTTCTGAATTTGTAATTCTATAGCTTTCTCAAGAACTTTGTACACAGTGGATTCGTTATTTACATCAATGGTTTTCACAACTATATGAATCCATGTCACAATGTACTATTTGCTGACGATACATCCTTGATATACTATTCTATGAATTAATCAGCTCTTGTTGATAAGTCTATGGAAATACAAGAAAAAGCGGAGCACTGGTTCAGTGTCAACAAACTCATGATGAATAAGGAAAACTCATAAAACATGATTGTATCTATAGCTCTGCCATTACATGAATTCCAGTATGTCAAATTACTGGGTTTTACTCTGGACAATAGGCTAAATTGGTCAAGTCACATTTCAAGTTTGAAAAGTAAGCTATCGAGTGCTTTGTTTTTACTTAGACAGCTGAAACCACTAACAAATTTCACAACGTTTAAAATAGTATTTTTCTCGCTTATACAGTCTCACATTTCTTACGATATTCTACTTTGGGGAAATTCTAGTGATGTCCAATGCATTTTTACATTACAGAAAAAAGCTCTGAGAATTCTTGCTGGAATCGGTTTCAGGGATTCTTGCCGTGAATCATTCATCACCCATGTCGGTGCCTTCTTTGTATGTTTACTCAAGCCTATTAGATATTTACAAAAGAGCCCCCTTGTTTCCCAAGCAATCCAGTTTACACAATCATGATACACATAACAGCAATTTTATTAGACTTCAACGTTTCAGGCTGATGAAATCACAAAAAAATTCCTATGACTTTAAATTGTATAATGCACTTCCTGCCTATATTAAAAATATGAATATGTTTTGTTTTAAAAAAGTTATAAAAAATATTAAGAAAAAACTGTTTTATTCCAATATTTAGAACATGTGCGTAGACACACTTTTGACGCCAGGAAGATGCTTGCCGAACCTCCACACCTAATTTGAATATTTATTATGTTATAAATGTATTTTATACATAACATGATCAAATAAATATCTATCTATCTATGTATTGAGTTTATTACATATGTGAAATATGATGCTATGGTATTCATAAATCGAATCATCACAACCAGTACCCGTACTTATTATTGTTCAAAATAGACAGAACACTTTTAGTTAAAATGGATAGAATAAAGTGTTATCCAAAATTATTTTTGAAATTATCTTTTTGCTTTACTACAGTTCAAGAAAGTGTCCTTCAGTGTTGGGCATTCGGGTATAGCGAAATACATTCTTTGTAATCGTATTTAATTTCAATCAAATTTTTAAAATAGTTTTTATTGAATTATCTATTCTTGGTGATCGATACTGAGCAAATTCAAGTGAGGAAACTGAGAAGAAAGAAAATCTGGGTGTTGTTACATTTTCCTTTCTTTTCAGATCTGAAAAATGAACCCTAACTTTTTGTCTTTGTTAAAAAATCTCTAGAAGAAATCATTGCTAGCACTGGAAAATGCATAACTTTTGTGCAAATCATCAATGTAGAGCATGGTCGTTATTCTGAACTTTGGAATCAGTACTATCACTACAATATTCCTCTTTTTCATTTCTGAAAAATGTGAGTATGGAGTATGAATTTATGATGCATTTTACGAGTACTACACCATAATTTCGAAATAGTAGGCATTAAATTCTCAGAAATGACTGATGTTTTTGCCTTAATCTGTTTTTTACAGTGGCGAACAAAAATTATACTAAACAGATGAGGAACAATGATGATAAAATATACATATAGAATCACAACCTCGAACACAATGTTTTGGTTTCAATGAAATGATATTTCTGACAATTTAGTGCCTGCTATTATGTATTTGTATTGTGATACACCCTGAAAATATTCTGAATAGTCGATATATTTTTTTTCATATTTTTGGAATATAAATTTTTTCAATCATTAGAATCATTTGAAATATTTAGGATATCTCTTCAACGAAAATGTAACATGACAGCATGTCATAAATGTCGGATCGATAATTGAAAATGTTTATCCAAATATAAAAAAAGCACGCCATTGGCTCGTTAGTATATATGACTGAGTATAGAAGAAAAATTTGTTAACGATTTCGAGTTCGATGTTCTTTACAGTTATGTGATATATAGCTGGAATAAAGAGATGTGGGTTTTATCATAAAATAAGTTCCAACTGTTAGAATTGTCAGTGATATCGGAACCGATCAAATGGAGGTATGCGAAGTGTGTTATGTTTCATATCTGCGATAAGTTGAAACCGTGTGAGCTTATTACAGTGAAAATTCATTTAGATATGCGTAAATTCTCATTCTCCTCGAAAATTTTCATTTGGAAAGATAACACAGCCCACCAAAAAAATGTTTGTATCAGCTCTAGTTTTCGAAATACAACATACTCAGTAATACTTAAATATTCTTACACTTCTGTATATTCCACCACTATAATTGCAAAATGTTGATAAATAAACTTAACAAATTGTAAAACAAATGCATACTAATCACTTCTAATTGAAGTGTATTTATTGGAAATGCCCATAACATGGGCAACAGTATTTTTCTCTTAATAAATTCCTATGAAGTCGACTGCATTCCTTTGTAAAATTTAGTCTGAACTTGAGTTTTGTTGCAAGAGTTTGTTTGTGACAACTGAAATCCATGGCTTCCACAAGCAGGCGTTGTTGTGTGAATAACCTGAACGTTTTTCGCTACATATGTGGCGAGTACATTGTGAAGGAAAGTAGAAAACCAGTTTGTGATTTTATCATATTCTGTATTCAACAATAAAACCAATTCCACATCAGCTTGAGCAGATACCCATTCCAATATTTAGCAACTTACCTACGTTACTAGAGGATTATCTGACGAACTACAGACTGATAAAGTTGAGGAAGACGACAGTGATTTTGAAGGAGATTCAACACGTCCTGAGCGCTTTACTCAGGAAGAGCTAAGCGATCTTATTAGAGATTTGAACCTTCCAAAGGATTCTTCCGAGTTGCTTGCCTCCAGACTAAAGGAAAATTAGCTTCTTCACCCAGACACCAAAATTACTTACTACCGTAATAGAGAAAAAGATCTTTGACCTTTTTTTCTCAGCAAGATGATATGGTTTTTTATAACAATATTAAGGGACTGTTAAAAAAATGGGTGTATCGGAGAGTATACACCAGATCACTGGCGTCTTTTTATCGACAGTTCCGAACGAAGTTTAAAGTGTGTCCTTCTACATAATGGCAATAAATATGGAAGTATACTAATTGGGCTTTCTACAAAACTAAAAGAAGAATATAAAACATTATCGCTGGTGCTAAAAAACATCAAGTATGACCAACATCAGTGGGCGATCTGTTTTGATTTTAAGATGGTAAACTTTCTCCTGGGACAACAAGGTGGCTATATAAAATGTCCTTTGTCTTCCTGTGTGTTTTGGGTCAACACTGGAATAGAAGAAAATGACGTTCTAGAGATGATTTAGTTCAAGGAGAAGCTAACGTAGTTAACGAAGCATTGGTCGACCGAGATAAAATAATATTACCTCCGTTACATATTAAACTAGGACTGATGAAACGATTTGTAAAGGCCTTAGACCAGAATCGTTCTTGTTTTGAATACTTGTCCAGCAAATTCCCTGCACTTAGTGAAGAAAAATTGAAAACCGGAATATTTGATGGGCCTCAGATACGACAACTTATAAAAGATTGGCATTTTACAGAATCGATGACTGAAATTGAATGTAATGCATGGTGCTCTTTTGTGAAAGTTGTGAAAAATTTTTTTGGAAACAATAAATCGGAAAATAACCGGGATTTAGTGGAAGAAATGCTCAACAATTTTAACAAACACGGCCGTCATATGAGTATTAAAATTCATTACCTCCACAGCCACTTAGACCGTTTCCCAGAAAATCTTGGTGACCTTAGTGAGGAACATGGGGAATGCTTCCACCAAGATATCAAAACGAAAGGAAGAGTGGTATCAGGGGAGATGGAACACTCACATGATGGCGGATTACTGCCTTTTAAAACCTTTGCAAGAAAATCATATAAAAGGAAGTTTTTAGGTGACGCCGAATAACAGATTCGTGCTGCGATGCTGGTTTGTTTACATGAAAAGTTGAAGTTTTTTTAACAGATGTGTGATGATTTTTGGAGGTATATGTTGTTGTACAATAAACATCTTACTTTTTATTCATGTTTCGTTTATTTGATGGGTAGCAGCACTACATATATGTAGGTAGTGCTGCATTAAATTACCCTATATGTTAAAAATGTGATCTGTTGTCGTATTTTCTGAAAACGATCTGATAGAGCATATCTGGTGGCATTTTTGGATTCAGCAGACCCAAATTACCTAGAAACAGTAACAAAATTTCCGGCAGCAAACTATGTGTTTACCAGTGTAATCATTAGTCATTCAAGTAGAAGCAAACTAGCGAAATAACTTGAGTTGTGGAGCAGTGTTATTAAATTAACTGATAATATCTAGTGACTTTAAATTTTTATTCGTAAATACTATAGAATAAAACCATCAATTTGTGTAAGTGTGATTCTTATTGAAGTGCTTGAAGTCGCAAAAAATGTATCATTCGGCATTAGAAGATTTGTGCGGTAGAATTTTAAGATTATCTATAATACAGATAATTTCATTTCCCAGTTGTCATAGGTTTAGATTTTCAAAAATAAATCACATTTCCACTACCTATTCAATAAAAATCGTATTCCATGAAATATATGTTTCCTGCCATATTACTCAAAAATTATTCATAAAATATGAAACAAGAAACTACCATTTTAGTTCAAACGTATCTTCAGTTAATAGTTCTATCGTTCTCCCCCATTGACAACTGTCTCCCTAACTGCTGTCATTTTGTTGACGTATAACCCAGTTTATCAAATTCATCAATTTATGTATTTATCTAATGTTTCTTCCCTGAAATTTATCATTTATGAAGGTTCGTAAAGGTAATTACATGACATTTATTCATTTTCATGCATTTATTCTCATCATAATCGTTTTGAACTAATATAACCTATATGTACCTGTTCCCATTAATCATATTTGTTTTTTTTCTAGGTACAAATACTAAACATGGATTGTTTACTAGCCTATTACACTGAAAAATTCACGAAAATCGATGGAAATATATTCGAAGTATTTTCGAAATTTTATAGTTTAGATCTGTAAGAGAAAATTGGAAAAAATTATCAAACTTGATACAAGTAAGTTTTATTTTTAGATCTCCAGTTGATTCTTGGCTAGAAATTCAATTCAAAAACAAGGTGAAGAAGGACGACCGTTTATCTTTATTCTACAGAAAAGAAGGAAACAAATGTTATGCCCGCAAAGATCTGCTTAAAAGTTTGGAGTATTACACAAAAAGCTTATGTTGTGCCACGCCTGGGAGCAGAGAATATGGGCTTGCTTTAGCAAACAGATCTGCCGTATCTTTTGAAATGAAAGAGTATGAGGTAGAGTGAAAAATTAAAGTTTCATATTTCTGTTGCTGTATCAGAAAATCTAGCACCATTGATAAATGTTGAAGTTAATTATATTCTATCTGTTCTTTTATGCAATAAGTCGGGTGAAATATATGTAAAAGAAACTCTGTTGGCTTAATCATTACAAGCGAGGTATAATGTATAGTTGTTTTAATTTTTAGAACTGCCTAAAAGATATAGAACTCTGTTTCAACACTGATTATCCAGTTGATCTCAAACCCAAGATATATTTCAGAAAAGCTGAATGTTATTTGGAAACTGGTCAGAAGGAAGATTTTGAGAAGTGTATAATAGAAACAAATAGGTTCCTTTCGATAACCCTAGTAGATGATAGAGGTGGGTAAATAACTTTTTATGTTTCATAAAAACTTTCACAATGGTTTCAGATAAGCATTTAGAGAAATTGAGTCAAATGAAGAAAGCAAAAATTGGATGTAAAGGTATAGAACTGAACAGGGACAGTTCAAACGATCTTCCAGAATTCGACGAAGGTGAAAATGCAAATTTTGCTTTTGCCTCTTCCAAAATAAAAATGGGGTGAGTTCACGTTAACATGCATTTACAAATGATCATATAGATTGTGGTGCTGTTGTGTTCAACGCCTAAATAAGAATAATAATAATAATAAATATACTTTATTGTCTGAAGTCATACTAACTCATTAACAAAGCTTGGCTATAAATAAAACATATGTCATAACTACTAAACACATAAAATAAATAAACAAATAAATAGATATATCTAATGGTACGTCACCTAGTGGGACAGTCTGGAGAATAAAAAAACAAATAGTATATACGGTAATAACATACTAGAAATATAATACATGGTTATGCACAGTAATAAAATTACTGGAAGAATTCCTGCAGCGTGTAGTAGGCTGTCTCAGAAAGAAATGTTTTTACAGTTTTTCTGAACTGACTTTCACTTAAGTTTGCCGTCCTAATATCAACTGGTAAGTGATTAAACATCTTGCCAGCAATATAGAAGATAGAGTTCCTGGTGAGATTTTTGGAGGGTAATGGGAGTTTCAGTATGTGCCTATTGTTGCGGGTAGCATAATGATTAGGAGTTGAGACAAATTTTGATCTATGTTTATTTACCAGGCAGACCGACTCCAGAATCNACACATTCCCCAGAAAGGTATTCCATAATGTAGGTGAGAATCTAAAAGAGCGTAATATGCCATTTTGGCAGTAGCTGGTCCTAGTTCATTAGAAATTACTTTCACTGCATAGTAATCAGAAGATCTTGCTTTTAGGTTGTTTAACATGGTCATGAAATTTAAGATTTTTGTTTATGAGCACACCTAGAATTTTGTGCAATCTTTATTTCCTATTACATTTTTGCCAAACACAGGTTCATTGATCGAGCATCTGAAGGAAAGATAATTTGTTCGCATCGCACCACTCTTTCACAATTTTCAAGGCTGTAGATATTATGTTGTGTAATTCCCCGGTCGTCTTGCCTTTCCATAGTAAAGTAGTATCATCTGCAAAGAGAGTGAATTTACCAGATATTTTGACTTTAGTGAGGTCGTTGACATATAATGGGAAAAGAATAGAGCCAAGCACAGATCCATGGGGAACTCCTGACGAGATTTTCCTCCTATTCGAAAGTTATGCTATTTTAACCATCTGATATCGTCCTGAGAGATATCAATCAAACCGTGTGTGAGTCACATCTTGGCATACATACGGTTGAAGTTTTCTTAGCAGTATCTTGTGATCAACACAGTCGAATGCTATTATTAGATTACAAAACACTGCTGCTGTTGTCTCTCCAGCATTTATTTCAGAATAGACTTCATAGAGGAGAGATTGTGTAGATACTTCACATAGTAGTGATCTTTCTTGGTAAATTACCTTATTTTGATGCGCCATATCCTACTTTATCCAAAATTTTTTTAGTCAAAAATATTTTGTTCATGTAAGCATTAGGTGGGACGATTGCTGGTTAGTTATCATGAGTGGTGCGTTCTAGTCGTTCAATCAATCGCTATGTGAACGGTGTATTTACTATTCGCAATGTTTTTTTTTATCGATGCATTGGTCAACACCGAGTGTTTCTTGCTACATGGCTTTTAATAAAAATGTTGTTAACTTATGGTTCTTTTTTTAAAAACAAAACACAAGCACTACAGGAAACTTCTTAAAACCCTCTCAGAGCGGTGCCTGTGCGAAAGTAGCGATTCACATTAGATTTGAATCGCTGGAGGTTAAATCCATTTAGAAAAACGTTCTCAGGAAGTTTATTCCACATAAACGTAGTTCTTCAGATAAAACAGTTCTCAAACAGTGAAGTTTGTGGTTATTGAGTTGAACCTCAAACCGATGAGCAGCCACAGTCCGTCGCGTATTTCTGATATGTACCGCTCTTGGTGGAATCAAATGTGCCAAATCACTTGAACACCTATATCTATAGAAGAGAAATACATCTTCAACCTTTTCTGGATAGAATCCAGCAACTTCAGGGTATGTTTGGGAGCAGAGCTCCATACATGAGAATAGTACTCCAAAGAAAGTCTGATCTGAGCTTTATAAAGTATCAAAAGTATACAGGTTTCTGGTTCGAAACACCGAGCTTTTGAGAAGCAGCGACATAATTGTGCCAAGACATATTGGCGTCTATTTTAACCCCCAACAAACTTATCGAAGCAGGAAGATAAATTGCCTGATCTGACATTATTATATCCGAATATTACTGGAGGTTTTTCCTAACACCAAATCGTTATTTTTACATATCGACACGTGTTTCGATCACCAAGTGATTACTGGTGATAGAAACACGTGTCGAGGTGTAAAAATAACGATTTGGTGTTGGAAAAAAAATTCCGGTAATATTCATTACTACACCAAAGGTTCCAAACAGTACATTTTAAAATTATTATATCCGGTTCGGAGACATTTATTTTCTTGGAGAAAACATATGCCTGGGTTTTTTTGGTATTCAATCGAACCTGGTTACTTTCACCCCAATTTGAAATCATTTGTCCGGGTAAGATTTCTGCTTGATTCGAGAGTAGAGAGGGCATCATTTCACAAAGGAGTCCAATAATCATTACAACCATCTTGACAAAGTGGTCTGGATAGAGAGTGCGGAGTCCAAAGAGGAAATCTTAATATTTTATCTGGTTTTTCTCTTCTTTCCGGACGATATTCGTCTCGCCAGGAGCTGAAAACTCCGTGACAAATATCGGCTTGCTCTAGTGGTCGTGAAGGACCACATAAGGCTTATTAGATTGTATGACCCTTAGGTTGAGGAATGAATAGTTCCAATAAATTCGACACTTTTCGTTCCACATAACGGATTCAATATCCACCGGAGCGTAGGGCAACACCGGTGTTTCGTCAATACAAAAATAAGAGTATTGTCAGCGCCCGATCTAGGGGTGGCAAACCGGGCAATTGTCCGGGGCGGCAAAAATGAGGAGCGGTAAAATTGAGGA
>WOGN01004848.1:0-13707 GCA_015342105.1 Leptinotarsa texana | reverse complement strand
ATATGCCCTCCATTAAATTTTCAAAGTGATCCGTTGTCTGGTTCACCAGAAACGTCTAATGTGCCATCCACCGTGAATCAGCCTGTATATATATGAAAATAATTCCATGAAAATATAAATAGATTGGTACTATTCTGATCATTCCCATATTGATTCCAATTTGATAGCCACTAGTCCTCGATTGAAGACAAATTGTGGCAGTCCTCGCCTGCCCGGTACTGTGAAAATCGTACAATAAACTGTATTAATGAGTTTTTTTTTTATATAATCGCTACAAAGTATGCATCAAATATGTAACGTCTTTTGGAAGAAAGCTTAGTCATTCAAAGAAAGAATTCCAACAATGAGAATTTGATCAACTAAAATGATATGTGATTGAAATACATTTTCTAATTATTTTCTTTTGTGACTTCTGTATTAATTTTATTTAATATTTCAGGTATTGCTTTCACTCATTTGAAAGGCAAAGAACTCTATCCGATGATTAGTTCCACGGCAGCTCAATCATCAATGAGGATTATCTGCTCAGTGTCTGAAGAATCAACTCTCCAAATGATGTGCGTCCAGATTATCTCTAAACATCCATCTCTTTACAATAAATATAAAGAAATACCAGGATTACCTAGTATATATGGAAGAAAATTTTGTTGGATTGTTCCAATTGATGGTAAACTAACTTTTAAAAAACTGTTTTCCTTGCTAGATTACTTTTATTAATATACACCGGATTTATAAACTTCAAATTCATGTTGAAGTTGGCACAGTGTAAGATACCTATACACTGTGGTAGCGACTCATTCATGTTGAATTCTCATGCATTTATGTGGGCGGCTTTTCAAAAAGAAGGCTGAATACCGTTTATATAGCTGTTCGTGCGATGGTACAGTGTTGCTTATTCCCTTTTATCAATATTGAATTGCATATTTTTTTATGCCTATTTTGCTTTTTTGAATATTGGCCTTAGGCACCTTACATATTTGGGAGCACACATATAAAGAGCAATATCTCCTTATTTCACCCAGTACTCCAAATAGCGAACAAAAAAACAAAGCAATCATCAATAAAAGATAATTTTTCAAATTTTACACGATCCTGATATGTCAACGAACGTCAGCTTCTCCGGTTTATTTGTGAATACCTCAAATACTTGTTTTTAAGAAAAATAATAGTATTGTATTTATAGAAATATTGATCACTGACACCATCTTGCGACAACGTCAGAACTACCCCACTCGGTCTACAATATCTGAAATAAAAGCACATCCCAGCATTAACCAGTATATAGACATCTTAGCAGTAGTTATTTGTCATTTGTGAACAAGAGCACACCTGTTTGAAGGTGATTGACAATGTTTTATGATGAATTTCATTAGTTCGGACTTCCATTGTTTGATATTATCTAAAATGATTTGAAATCCATGAAAGAACTAAAAAGAAGAATTAAAAATTAAAGAAGAAGAATGAAAATGTATAGCTAAAAAAAACAATTATATTAAGCAAAAAACTTGAAATGAAATAATAGTGAAATAAAATAAAAAATAAATAAAATAAAATTTAAAAGTTAAGAGATTTCAAGCCAAGTTACTTCACAACGTTTCGATTGTTAGTATCCAAAATCGAAAGTCAAGCCAATTGAAATTCCATACATTTCTGCACCACCCACTTCGGGTATAGATAGGACAAGAATTCAAGAATATAAAAGTTCAAGTGATACCACTTTATGCAAGCGATATATTTCGAAACAAAAATTTTGTATATTGCCTGAAAACTAAAGGAATCTCAAGCCAATTTGTTATCATTACAATGCCAAACCATTTATACAAAAATAAGTAACGGTGCGCCATATCTTGAACCATGCCCTATTGCCACGTCTAGAACAAATGGAACTGTCAGAAATGAATGTTTCAGCTTTGAAGGTTATATGCTGGAACAGCTCTAACGAAGTTCATATCATATTTAGTTGGATATAAATAATTTTATAATAATTTAATTTTTATTCTCACATAGAATAGATGTATTATAAAAACAAAAGAATTTTCAATTTTTCATATATAAAATCAAATAGCTCAGAGATGTGATGTTTATTGGCGGCGATATAAATATGTATTTAGTTTACCAGTGTACATGTTAAAAACCACAGCTTTGATACTTTGATACTAGTCCATTTCCGATTTTGGAATTCTTCTGGATGTAATTCTACTAAATTTTTTACTTCATTTTGCTTTGGGGGCCGTTTACATTTAATATGATCAGAAAAAAGTCAGCTATAATTTGTTTCTATTTGAATGTCCATGGTTGCCTGGCTGGCTTATCTTTTTTTAAATTTCGGGTATATGTACGGTATTCGAATGCTCTTTGTTTTCTTCTTCGGTATTGTCGTGGAGGATATGGTCTTATATATTTTCTTTTCCTAATATTGGATTTAGGTCAACGTCTATTTCGCCTAATTGTTTACCCTTGTACTGTTCAATACCCTCTTCGGCCATCAGGAGTAACAACTTTGACACTTTAGCAGTTTGGTACAAACTGTCTGACAAATGGTATACTTCACAATGGGTCTTTAATGTGTGGCCCATGAATTGCGAAAGTTCGAGGTCTTTCTCACTAAACTGAAGTAAGTGAGTAATAGTTGCGAGGTGTTTTCGGAGTTTAGTGGCATTTATACTTTTTGGCGTCTCTATACCATATTTCATGGCATACTTATATAAAGTCCTAGTGCCATCTAGACATCCTTGCCCATTTGTATGAAAGACATATTTATTATCCTTTATAAAGTTATTTCTTACTGAAATAAAATAATCAAAGTGTCTTTTCATATCCGGCGATAATAGTATAGGAACACTAAGTCCACGTTTTCACCTGATAACAATTCTACTGTAAGAATTCAGTAGGATTTTTTCCGTTTCAGTTAGTCAATTTTCGAACTCGGTGTATGCATGTCAATCAGCGAGATTATTTAATACATTATATTTTTCAATATTCAGTTGTGCAACCTCAGCAGGCCGCCTTCTATTCAGTAATATTATTTGGGTACATACACTTCTTTTAATGTATTGTAAGCAGCATCATTGTTTTCATTTGAGTGTAATTCATTGAAAGCTGTATCAGCCAAATTCGTTAAGAAGGTATTCAGCTTCTTGAAGTCACTTGTGAGAGGTAGAAGTTCATCTTTGTTCCACTTACTTTCATTTAGATTAAGTCCTGCCTGAGCAGATATTTCGTCAGCCCATAGTGATTCAATTAACTTTTTCAATATTTTCAAATCTTTCCGTCGATCAGCAGAGTTTTCTAGCTGCATTAATTGTATATAAGCTAAATCACAGCATTTCTTCAGCAAAGCACCAAAGTTTATAGCAAGCGTAGGTGACTCATACACATCAATTTCTGGGTTGTAGCAAGCAATACAATTAATAGCATCTAAAATGAGTTTAAAAAGGTTTCAGAATATCAATTAAGCTTTTAATTTCCGGGTGTTTTTGTCGG
Organism: Leptinotarsa texana; assembly: GCA_015342105.1. Lineage (NCBI taxonomy): Eukaryota > Metazoa > Arthropoda > Insecta > Coleoptera > Chrysomelidae > Leptinotarsa > Leptinotarsa texana. Next base: position 10,224 of record WOGN01004848.1, on the reverse strand, counting down.
CAGAAATCTAATAATTTAGCTAAACGTCGCATGTTCTGGCGAACAAAATCTATATTTCCTTTGCTTTTACAACCCTTCATGTAGGAATATGCATACGGGCATATTAACATATCTTTTTTTGCAATAAAATTTATTCTCTAAGCTCTTATAAGGGGAAATAGTTCTTTAGTTAATAACTCATCATGTTTCGATAAGTCTCCCGCTGGTAATATTAACTGACCGTCGCTTTGACTGTGATCACTTCTTACGGTATTATCCGAACATCTTTTTGTATGTCTATATAAAAATTTTCTTTTGTAGTATCCCAAACAGTAGGAACCAGGAAGAAAATCATCAGTATTTGAAACATCACCAGTTTTCAGTCTTTTTACAGGTCTTAATGAATCACTCGTTCTGTTAACGACATAATTGCCTTTTTTGCGTAAACTTGCAATAATATTCCTTCTTTCCCTTGATTTGGATGGTAGCGAAAGTATTCTTTGTACAGTAATTTTTAATTTGTACAGGTTAAAATATGCCTCACAAAATGGGTTACATATTTGTCACAAAAGAAGCAGTAATTTAATTTACCAGCATAATTCTTCTTTATCATTTTTACAGGCTTTACTGCCACCTAGAAGAATTTATTCTTATATTTCATCATTAAGCTTGAATATTAAATAATTACCTGGTGACTATTCGAATCCATAGGAGGCATTTTGTCTTGTACTTTATCTTTGCGAAACTCCTATAAAATGATAATAAATTAATAAATTACTGATTCTTTACTGAATTACCACTAAAAATGTGTATACAATAAAACTAAATCAACTTTTTCATTGAAAAAGACCTTCATTAGTTATTAAATTCTAACGGCATTTCTTAATCGAAAGTTTTTTAATTAAAAAGTTTTTTTTTAACACCAATCAAAAACATAAAAATTAAAAGAGTTTAGATAGATGAGGAACTATATCCCACAAAACTTTTTATTTCGTCTGAAATATATAACTTTGTTGCCAATATTTGTAGAATTGCCAAAACCTACATTTTATACAATAATATAGTTATTTTCTAGATTCCATAAAATTAAAGTAGCCCAAGAGAGCTTCATAGTTCTAACTTTAGAGTTTAAGTTTCTGTAAACCTTTATCAGTCTAAGAATTTTAGGACCCTAATATGTGGAAGAAAAGAAGCCTCTTTAGAAGAACTCTTTTTTTCCATTTTTCCATAATTGAATCATTCAATTCCTGAAATGTATAGTACGTAGTAAAAAAATTCTTCAATGTAACCATTTAAATGTAATTATTTTATAATAATGAAAACCCAAGCAAAATAATGGAAACAATCTGATTGACTATATAGTAAAATAATAATTCTATACAAGTACCTACAATAAAAAAATATGGAAAATATTAAGCTATAAGTTTAGTTATATTAATATATTGCCACATTGATACTATTACTCATAAATATTAATGGAGTTTTTTCCCAACACCAAATCGTTATTTTGAACACCTCGACACGTGTTTCGATCACCAAGTGATCATCTTCAAAGAGAAAGATTAAAACTGGAAACCAATGCGAAGCTAACCCTATTTATGCTATATAGGTATCCCATACAGGTAAACCATCCAGGTGTACCATCCATGCAGGTATACCAATCTAAATTAATTTTACAATTTTGCCTCATCCATTATTTCACAACATATTTTTATATAAAACAATTTTCAGCTATATAAAAATTAATTTCACATTATTGCCCATCGAAATTTATTTTTGCAATGTGTCCTTATGTATTAATCAGTAAACTCAACAATATTATTTTATTTTAACAAGCTTCTCCGAATTCTTGACTTTGTATTTTGGACTTCCCAAAAGGCTCTGTAGTGTATGACTTGTTTTTAAAACTACCTTCATACATAGTTCCTTGAAAATATTTCCAAAGTTCCTTGTATATTGGTGGTATGGAACTGAGATGTATTTATCTTGGTTTTTGTTCTTTCTGAAAGTCGAGATTTCCATCATTCTTAACCTAAACTTCTTCTTCCTTATTATGTCATCTACAATACCCCTCAAGAAACCGTCAGTGACGGCTGTTTCCTGTATTGTACGTCTTTCTTTTGAGAACCTATCATGTGTTAGAGGGAACGGCCATGGGAAACCCCTTGTCCCCCTACCTGGCAGACCTGTTCATGAGCAGATTCGAAATGGAAACCATAGAAAAGTTGAAATATTTTTCCTAGGATTTGGTTAAGGTATGTTGATGATATTTCCGCGATATTCGATATCGAAAATTGACTACTTTGTTTCCATTTCAAATAATAGATGTCCATCAATAAAAATTACGTATGAGTTAGAAAATAAGGGACAACTACCATTTCTTGACGTTTTGGTAATGAGGAGCCAATATGGAGGGTTAGAATACGATATATTTAGAAAAGAAACAAGCACGTACAGGTATATGCCTGACAATTCACATCACTGTGGACAGCAAAAACGTGATGGGTTGAATTTTTCAGTGCATCGTCTTTTGAATTTCCCTCTAACACATGATAGGTTCACAAAAGAAAGACGTTCAATACAGGAAATAGCAGCCACTAACGGTTTCCCGAGGGATATTGTAGATGACATAATAAGGAAGAAGAAGTTTAGGTTAAGAATGAACGAAATCTCTACTTTCAGAAAGGACAAATACCAAGATAAATACATCTCAGTTCCATACAGTTTCATAACAACAACAGGCAACTAGATGCCTATGAGAGTGTAGAAATAAGTTAACACAATAATATTATGAATAACGATGACGGACCTATACCAAAGGGCATACTTTAATAGCTTGTTAAAATAAAATTATATTGTTGGGTGTACTGATACCTACTTAAGAACATATTGCAAAAATAAATTTAGATAGGCAATATTGTGAAATTAATTTTTATATAGCTGAAAATTGTTTTATACAAACATATATTGTAAAATAATAGATAAGGCAAAATTGTATAATTGATTTAGGTTGGTATACCTGTATGGGTGTTACACTGGTATGGTTTACCTATATAGCACAAATAGGGTTAGCTTCGCATTAGTTTCTAGTTTTAATCTTCCTCTTTGAAGATGATCTTTTGGTGATTCAATAGCGTAAATTTCCACTCGAAATACAGTCGCATAGGTTCCTAGGTAGGTTGATATCTCTGTCCTGGGTCTGCGACTGAAAACATCTGCACTAGAACCGGAAGGTGTTTTTGATCCATCTGTGAACCAACAACTATCTGCTCTCAATATTTCCTTCTGCCGGAGAAACTAGTCCTATCTACTCGGGAACAGTACTTTATAAGTTGGTGGTATAAAGTCAGAGGTCATTTCCAGAATTCCGTGATTTCCAGAGTCAACCAACAGTATGTTGCACTCTGCATTGAATTGATTTGTGCGATTGGCAATGTGCACAACTCTATAAGTAGGCCATCAAGCCTGTCTCTGTAAGCCAGAGAGCTATGCCTGGGCTGTTTTCTGTAGAGCCTTCGGCTACCAGACAATTGCAACATGTGATCATTGGTCTGACAGTCATCACATAAATCCAATAGATTAGTTTGAGACTGAAACCCCAGGTTTTATCACAAATTCAGTGACCGTAGATTTCCTAAGAAAACGTTGGAAAATATCTCCTCAATCAGATATCGAGTATGAAACTGAGAATAACTGATTTTTTTTCAGATACGACATCAGCTCTGTAGAACCGACCTCCAAGCAAGAAAACGTTGTCAAAACCAAACCCCTTTCACGATCTTCGGACTGGACAGATGCAGATCTAGAGGTGCCCGACAAAGAAGAACACATCCACCTGCGCAACCCCAAACTTTCCATAATTTTCAACAACGAGAATGGCACTCCCACACCTCCACCGAGGAAACACAAGAAAAATTTCCGCGAGAAGATCGAAGCAGTGGCTAAATCGGGTTTGCAGGCTTTTCAGCAGAAAAAACCTGTGGAAGAGACGATTTGTGTGAAGAAAACGATAAATTATAAATGTCCTCTGTGCGACCAAGACGAAAGTGGTCATAATAGAGACCACCACCATAACCATAATCACGACAATGCAAAAACGAACAAGAATGGTAATCAGAAGGAGAGAAGAAACTCGAAAACTGAGAAAGAAAGCCTGAAGAGGATGAATAAGAACTTATCCGTGATGTCTCTACCGAACTATGATGAATTGAAGTTGACAGTGTCGCACTTTGAAGATATCGATAAAGGTAAAATCTTGTTTTCATAAAATATTCTTCTCTCACATATTTTTTATCCATTTTGTCCAAATCTGAATTAGACGCTCTAATTCAGATTTGGACACAATACGAATTGTGAAATAATGAAACAAGAAAAATTAATTGGCCCTCCGGGGCGAATTGATTGAATCCAGTGGCGCATTTGCTTTTTCAGCTACAGGAAAAACCTGCAGCACCACATCATCTGAAGATCTTGATCTGCTAATATCTTCTTTTTCATAAAACAAAATGTAGAGTGTCTTCAGAGGCTTCAATAAATTCAAGACATCGCCAGGCATGACTATTGTCAAACTTCAACCAGTTCATTTCGTCTTTGACGAATGCGTAATAATGATCAAATTCAACGCCAAGACCACAGTGAACAATGACTGCATGGAGATCATAACACTGCTTTGCTAGATTGGGGGGTTCATCTATTTGAAACTCCGTAAAAGTTTAGTGCTTTTGTCAGAGGTTGAACAGTTAATTTACGCTAAATTGTTTCCCTATGTTGAGAAATATGTTATTTCCCAACAACATGGTTTTGTACTTGGCAAGTCTATAGTAACTAATTTATTTCTTATTACTAATCGTGCGTATGACATATTGGAATCAAAGTCACAATTAGATGTAGTATTCACAGGTATTCAGAAGGCATTTGATAAAGTGGATCATGATGTTCTCCTCAATTAATTTAATAGTTTTGGTTTGGCTGACAATTTTTCGAAGTAAGTTTTTCATGATAAAAAAGTGTACCACAATGACTTTATCACTCATGAAAAACCCTATTGAATTTTAATATATAATAAAAGGAGAAACTCTAGAGATCTGCCAATCAGATTAAGGCTCTATTTGTGACATATAATAATGTTTTGTTGTTGACAATTCATTGTCATGAAATAATTAGTTCTTCGAATCGTTTTGGGATACTTAACGAGATAAACTGAAAATTTGAAAAACATATAAATACACTAGTTAGACATACATTTAAATTTGCTTCAATAATATGGTCAGGAAAAAAAATACAAAACAAATTTCTGTGATACATGTATTTTGAAAAATATCACACTAGAGAAGATTATAATACAACCTGATTAAACTGGCAGAACATTTAGGAATCGAATCCAGAAACATCATACCAGCTATTTAAATAAGAAAACAAATTCAACATATTCAAATCATCTTCTAGACAAAAATCATATCTTTAACGAAGAGTTCAAAATTTTGCACATAGAAAATAAAGGTTTCAAACTGGATCATTTGAAAGCAATGTAAATTAATAAACTTAAAATTTCAAACAATCTAATGAATGACCAACTATATTTGAATAGATCACCATTATTGACCCTGAACCATCTAAATAAATGTCAAGATATACGATGTGTTTTATACATTTCAATTCCCTTGTTTTCAATAAATAATTTTATTCAATTCAAATAAGACTCCTCTTGGCTGGGATTAAATCAAATAGGTGAATGAATGTCATTACGATTTCATCGATGACATAAGCATATCAAGCTTATTCCGTGACATTAAAGATCATGAAATGTTCTTCAACATTTCGCTAATACTAATGGTTGACTCCGAAAAAATATACGTTCGTTGTGTTACTACTCTTGAAGATACTTTTTATTTTTACTTTACTTTACTTTTTACTTAAAAAAAAACATTATATTTCTCCGTTCACACTTCATCTGTTTTTTAGAATTGAGCCTATGGAAAATGATTTAAACAATTCTTTTGGAACGAATTTCCATAGACGAATAACGATAACGCTCAAAGAAGCAAATTGATATTTATATTTGAAACGGAAGCAAGACTCAAACTATTTATCAAAAATGGAAATTACTCCAACTCTCAGACTGAAGCAGCATGGGATCAAGTCAAAAATTGAACTTTCCGTTTCTGAACTTTCGAAAATGATTCCAAAAATGTATTCGCGGTTTAGTTTAGTACCACTCATGATACCTATTGTACACCGAATGAATGAATTACGAATGATTCGTTGTTGGTATCTGGTTCCCAATAAACAATTGTAGAATATCTAGTTCAATAGAACGAATTGAAGATCTCACTAATACTATTTATTATTTTCGAGAAAAGCTCTCTCACTTACTCATTTTTTTTCAGGACCTTCTTCCCTGAAAATCAACTCGAATAAACGAAACACCTCTGAAACCTGCCTACCAATCGATTCGAAAAAACCAATAAGTGGATCCACTGGCAAACTCGACGCGTACATCACAAGATGCCGCAGCTTCGGTTCCATCTTTCCTCAGCAGCTCAAGAAACTCCGCACACGGAAAGCCCCCGCAGAAATAGAGAGCGACGATTCCTTCGGGGGGTTAGAAGACTGGGACCTGGGTCTGTTGGAGCACTACAACCCCAAAGACACAAGCCTACCACGTCCCAGGAAAACGCAGAGGAACAGCAAAGAAATAATATCCGACATAGAGAGTCTCATTGTGGCTGAAGAGGATATTGAGAAGCCCAAGCCTCCGGTGAGGAGGTCTGAGTCTCTGGTGAAGAAGATCAACAGAGAGAACGCCCAAACGGCCGTCAAAAGATCTAGCGAGCTGATTTGCAACAAGAGTGAATCATGTCACAGTCCAACTCCACCTCCTTCTCCAAATCCAGGACCAAGAATCGAAGCTGCTAACTTACCCACAGAAGCAGATGGTCAAGTTGAGCATTCAAGTTTGATGAGGATTCTTGAAAAGTTCAGTATGAAGGACAAGCAGAATAATGATGAAGCCCCGAAAGCTGAAGAAATTGTTCTCAATTCGACCATAAGTAGCAATCTGTCCTCTTTAACACCCTCTCTTCTAGAATTTGAGAAAAATATTACGGTTAATTCTGTGGAAGATTTTATCAATGCAGAGAAACACAACACGGATAAGGACCTTGTGAACAATAATTTCAAGGTGATAGTTACGTAAGTTTATGTGAGGGATGTGCTGGTTTTAGTTTCGTCTGGGGTAATTTTGGTTTCTTCAACAGCAACCGGAAGCGCGATTCTGAGAGGATTGAGGAAAACAATAATTCAATGAGAATGATTCAGAAGGTTATACCACCAACTACCTTTTACATATTTTTTTGATGTTCTACAACTTTTATGTTGAGGTTATTGAATTTACACATGCCCAATCAAAGAGTAGCTATTGAAAATTTGTTTTCGTCAATCATCTGTCGCCTCTTTACGAACGACAACTCTCAGAAGGTGAAACTTGTGCAAGCTAGAGTTTATCGAGGTCCTACTTTTCAACATACGAAACAGTATAAAGCGCGTGTACTGTACATTGCAAAAAATGGAAAAACCCATAGTACGGCCCAACGAAAATATATTTTGAAGCGATTCTCAATCGAATCGGTGCTCAGTTCATAATATAATGAAATTTTCAATATTCTCAGAATAACGTACAGCCTTATATAACGAAAGCAGTATGAGGTGTATATGCTGAGGTTAGGGTTGTTTATTCCATATATGTGTTCACTTTTCTCATTTTCAAGTTCAGTTGTAGTGCTGTCATTGATTTAAAAAAAATTAAAGATTTCAAATAATAATCTATGGTAATTCATATAGTCATACTAAACAATGTTGAGTGGGGAATTTATCTTGGGAAATATTGACTTCGGACAAAGTCAAAGAGTGCATTTTCTTAAAATTCAGTTTTTTGAGTTATTGCCTACTCAAAAAACTAAATTTTTGAAATGAAGTGTTGCACATAAATTCTGTGAAAATACCCTTATATTTTCTAATAAAAATAAAATAGTGTTTTTAATTTTATTTTGAAGTGAACACCTGTCTGTTCTTTTCCTCCGAGTTACTTTTTATACAATTGATGATAATGTTGGCATGTAATTTTAAAATTCATGCATTGAATATTTTGAATCTTTCTCAGATATGTAAATAGTTTTAAGAGCACATTATTTTCATTTCTTCTGAATGGAACACTCATTAATGAAATTGGGAGTAACCTATAGATAGGTCTGGTTGCAAAAGCTGAGTCGAATACGATCAAAGGAATCTTGATAAATTTGGTAGGATTTTTGTTTCCTTCCTGGAATATGTAATATAGTTGGATTTGTACATAATGCATCTAGATTTTTTTGTATGCTATTGAATTGAATTTGTTTAAATTATTCAATTAAAGAAACTGTACTAACGACTGAGGAGATTTTATTTTCTTATGAGTTATTGATTTGTTCACCTGAGAATGTGTGCAACGGCTTTATGATTTTTCTCTGATAGTGTGACAGTTTTGGCAAGTATTTTCCCTTCCCCGATAATACATTATCTTTACAACCAAATCATTTTTGCAATTGTAATGATTCTTCTATCACTCTGTCACTCTAGATGCTTTTGGCAGACGAATATTCCAATTATTGAAATGTCAACAGTATTCTGTGTTCCAATCTAAAAGTTGTATAAAAATGTGACAGTACCGTATGAAATCATTACTGAATCGTACTTCCTGGGAATAATATTGTCTAGGAATATGTTTTGACTGTAAAGTACATATTTTTGATAATAATTTTTCAAGGAGACATCAACATCTTAGTAAAAGGATTATTGTCAAATAATTGTTCAATAATGAGAAAGTTATAGTTTGTGACGGAACGACTTTTGGTCAGTTTCTTTGGAAGTATGGGGTTCGGATTATTGGTATGTTTGTTCAATAAACTAGGCCGAATTTCAGTAGATTCAGTTTTATCGGTCAGGGTTCATGATAACTGTGAAATAAATAAATGAAATCAAATTTGTGTACAATTTATAAGGGGTGATGCACCCTCACCTGTGCCAGACGAGAAACCTAGTCGAAACTGGTACAGAATTTCGTAAGTTTCTAAAAAGCATGAGGTCTCACCTGTCATCGAACAATCAAAAAATTATCGAATACAGAACGATTTAAACAATATCGACCATCGTTTTTATGAAAGGAATCAAAAACGCTCGCGCTGAAACCGATTGAACAAGGTATATATCGAAATAATTAGGCCTGGAATTAGGCAACCATCATTTCCTTGTACCGCTTCATCTGCCCCCAAGAATCCAACCTAAGAGGACTAGGATGGAAACTTGGTATTGGGTTTGGAATCTTCAATATATGGCTAGCATGGAATGTACCACGTTCCACCTTCTGAGTCTGGGCAGGATATATGATGTAAGTTGTATAAAGCTAATCCTCCTCTTTACCCCAATACGGCCTCCGAAGAGTATTAGGTTATTAGTATTATTATTTTCCTGTGTCAATACCGAGGAGGTGGATTAGCCCTCAGGAGAACTAATTCGCCGGGCTCAAATGATATATAGGGCCTACTAGGGTTGAGTAAAGAACGCCTAGCCGCTCTTCCATTCAAAGACTTCTTTGCGAGGTACAGCAGGGCCGTCGCCACGGGGGGGATTGGGGGAGCCTTCCCCATGTTTTTTCGACTTGGGAAAAAGTTCGGAAGTTTTTGAACCGTGAAGACAGAAAAAATGATAGTAGAAAACAATAAGCACACTATTATTTAAGTGTTGTTTCCTTTCATTTGTATTGAATATTCCTATACATGATGGATATCGTGTAAGACCAAGGACCTTGCTCCAAAGTAGAATAATTTCCATTATTATTTTTATGATTACTAAAATTCATTTTTGTTTGTGCATATCCTAACGGGCATAAGCATTCATTCAATCTTTGGATAGCTAAGTAGGAAAATTAATATATTATAGTGGTAACCAATCTCTCGACTTTAATTTTTTCGAAAGTTTGGAAATTTATTTATTCATTTCATTTATTTACTTATTCGTAGTACAATACTCTACTGGACATAGCCCAATTACCAATTACCGAGCAGGAAATAACAGAGTATAATGAATACATCACAAATAAGTGACTGTAAAGTTTACAAACACTACAAACAATACAAACAAGTGATTATAAAGACTACACATTTTATATTTATTATAGGTGACAAAACAATTATTTTAGGAAGTGGGATTTTA
>WOGN01004847.1:0-13707 GCA_015342105.1 Leptinotarsa texana | reverse complement strand
AAGTAACTCTATACATGGATGTGTAGATCATGCAAAGAAGTAACTTTCAGACACAAACTGGAAGAAAGTCCTCCTGAAACAGCTACTTTTATATAAACATCGAATTACACGAAAGAAAAAAATTATTTCGAAACAAATACTTTAAATGAACACTGAATTATAAAGAAGATACTTTTCTCTACTCAGTTTGTATTTCAAACATTCGATGTGAAATACAAATCAGACATCATTCACATGAGTTCTACTCTAAATGAATGGTAACATTTTCTTCTTTCCCAACAATTAATCACTCCTAAAAATACAACCCCTTTAATTCTCTACTATATTATTAATGGATTGAATGAGTTACCTTGTGGAGGTTCAATCTCAATTTTATGAAAATGCTTGTCATCCAATATATAACACACTGTAGTATATTCTTGCCCACGATCGTGTCACAACATTTCAAAGATAGGTTTTTCCCAGTACATATCTCACCCACCCGTTATTTGGTTATCCTGCCTCGCTTGACTCATAATTTTAAACAGACAGACAGTAATTTCCAGTATATAGGTTAGGTTAGGTCCAAGGTCCCTCCACTGCAACCCGCAAGAGTTTATTGTAGCTCACACCTATTCACACTCGACCAAATAAATACAGGTTCTAAACGAAGCCGATTAGTTTGTACGCTGAGTGGTCTTTCAGGTCAGATGGTGAGGACTTTAGAATTCTGCCGGATTCTAAAGTCCTGATTCGGTCCCCAGCGGGGCACGCACAAAGTATGTGCTCTACTATCTCATCATTTTCCAAACAAAAGCGACATACAACATCTTTCGACAGTCCGAGTCTCTGCATATGATGATTCACATGACAATGACCGGTAGGTTGTTGGACTGTAGTTCAACTGTTTGGTATCAAGCTTCGAAGAGTGAATAAATGCCTTTGAGTGAGCCAATCCTGGAAGATTCTGCCAGAACTACATAAATCTTCTTGCCATCAAGGTGGTCAATTTCTGTTTGGCAAAGCCTAAAGCGATACCAATGACAGGTTCTGATCCGATGAAGCTGCTTACAGCACGCTCCTTTGCAAGGGAGTCATCAGCCTCATTGCCTACCAGGCTAGTATGGCCACGAATCCAGACCAGTAACAATCTGTCAAGTCTTTCTATCGAAGAGAGTTGTTTTTGTCAATTTGCTACCAATTTAAACGTTGCTCGGAACGATCCAAGTGCTTCCAACGCTAACTTGACTGTCCGTGAATATTTTTATTGACTTGGAATCAGACGCATAGGTTCCAAGGCAGGTTGATAAGTCTGTCCTGGGTCTGAGACTGAAAACACCTGCACCAGAATCGAAAGGTGTTTTTTAATCCATCTGTGAATCAACAATGATCTTCTCTTAATTTTTCTTTCTCCCGGAGGATCCAGTCCTCTATACTCGGGAACAGTACTTCATGAAACATTTCGTAGTTGACAGTTGGAGGCATGAAGTCAGAGGTTTTTTCTAGAATTCTGTGACTTCCAGTGTCAACCAACAGTTGCAACAGACTGTTGGCTCTACAATAAATTGATTTGTGCAATTGGTAATGTGCTCAAGTCTATATGCAGTCCATCTAGTCTTTCTCTTCAGAAAAATGTGTAGAAGAGGTATATCTAGAAGGATCTCCATGGCTGCTGACGGTGTGGTACTGATAGTACCACTGATGACCAGACAAACCTGTCTCTGTAAGCCAGAGAGCTTCACCAGTAAATAACAGTAATGGGTAAATAACAATCTTATTTCAAAAAATATGACAGAAAACATTGGATGTGCCTGAATATCTATAAATACTCATTCTTATTTTTCTAAGGAAATTATATTATTGGCAAAATTCGATTCAACACTTTTATTATAGGATTTGTCAAATATTTTCGGTTTCTCTGTCCATCCCAATGATTTTCTAATTGTTTTTATATCTGTACCAACACAGTCAGCTGCAAAAGTTGCGGCATGTCAAGTTGAATGGTTTTTGAAAATATTAATGTCTATGCCACTTTTCTTCAGCCACATCTATTCCACCTACTTACTTTTTGAGAAGCATTGTGATACGATCTTTTATGTGTTAGAAAAAACATTTAATTTTCTTACTAATTTTCTTCATTTGTTCCAAATGGTTTGGTTATTGGTAAATGATATAACAGGGTGGATGGAACAGAAAGTTCAGGATTATCTTTTAAAGAAGAGTAAAATTATGAGAGTCTGTTCCCTATTTGATGCACGAGGTTTCAAGACAGTGGATATCAAAATTAGCATTTTGTCACTTTCATAGATATATATGACTGATATTTCTGTTGGAGTCTGAACTCTTGCAGCTGAAGTTATTGCCGTTAGCATACTGAGCTTTAGAAAAATCAGTTTTGGTTAGGGATATAATTGGTCAAGATATAACAGAACTTGACTGGGATCCCAAGTATACGAGTACTTAGGAAAAATTGGCTCAATTTTAGAGACACGTTTGAAAAATGTTTGAATGATTTTTATTCTTTTTCAGAAAAAAAGAAAATTAGAGCTGAGGCTGAGCGATGAGTATCCAACGTTATCAAGTTGAGTCTGTGAAAATTCCAAAACTTGCTTAACAGACGGTTGGAATGTTACAATTTCTGAAGAGATTGTGAATTGCCACCACTTTGAAAATGATGAATTGTATTGTTTTTGAGTGTTCTCACCAAGGTAGGATACTCGGTTCAGAAACATCTTTCGATGTGAAAGACCTCCAGGGTACGGTTCTAGTGCATAGGATATGGTTTCCTTGGAGAAGACAAAATAAAACACTTTTCAGGACCAAAATATAGAATATCTGAAGCAAGCAAGTTGTAGAAAAGCAGGTACCACGGTTGTGAAGGCCAATATGGGACAACTATGATTACTTCAGCTTTTTCCAAAATTATCTTGCTCAAAACACGTGTTTTGGGAGGAACTGGGAGAACATATATATGCGCAGTTCAATTTTTCAGTTTTTTCATATACTACTACATATAGATATGAATGAAACATTCTCAATTCTGAAAATTAGCTTCTATTCTTATCAAAATGAAATACATTGGGTATTAAAAATGTGACATTTGAACACTTTTCCGGATTGAAAATAGTTTCAAAAAAGAAATATGTTCATTGCGCATGTTCACTATCACTCGCATGTGCATTAGACTGATTTAGGACATTTTGGAAGTGTGAAAAAAAATCATGCGCAGTTAGCGGCATGGGGTGTATTTTCATACCAAACAACTATACCACTTGCAATTATATTAAAATATCAATTATAGTTGACAAAAAATGCTTTGCTTTGGGTACTCGCTCGATACATCGATGCGCAGTTGACCTTGCCATTTTTTGTATGAAGTATTACACTAGTTTCTAGTTTCTCAGTGGAGAATTCTGTCACCTCGTCACTAAGAATTGAAACGGAACAATCCCAAATAGCCATCAAAAAATAAATCATGTGTCATATTGAATTTTTTTTTATTCAAAGTTGAATATTAATCTAAGAATCCCGACTCGAATATAGTCCTTCACGCCCAATCTCCTGCATCTTCTTAAATTCGAGCCTTGGTTTCCTCATTCCCTTCTCCAACAAACCCATTCGGGCATCACCAGTAACTTTGATCAGTTGAATCATCGTAGTTCATTTCGCCAAATATGATGGTTGAACAATCACTGATGGCATCATCATCTGGTCCGCCTTCGAAAGGAGCATGCACCCACCGATATAAGTCGCTAGTGCTGTCTGCTGGGCTATATTTCACCAACTCTCTGGAAAAGCATCTGGATTAATCTAGACGTTCATTTGTATTGCAAAACATACAAACTTCAACAAATCGCACTTGACAAACGTCTATTTTGCATTCCACACAGTCCGTGTGGGGTATATTGTCATAATCTGACGTTTGGTGAATATCGATATTTTTTTAATTTCCACCGTTAACTAGCCGCCCATACACCGAGAAACAGGAGTGGCACAGAACCTTGTCACCCTAAGTGGTTTCCACTAGAATGAATGACATTGTCAAACAATATGTATTATTGTTGAAATCCACCACACTGTTGACACTTTTTTCAACGCACCTATATGCAGAATCTTCGAGCTGATCAATTGCTCCATCAGCATCAATCCCATCATCCTCACTTTCGTCGTCAACTCCAACATCAACTGGTGCTGCAACACCTTCAATATCTCCAGCTGCTAAACCATCAGCATAAATTAATTCTTCAGCGTCAACGGCCGCTCCTTCTACCTGGTTGATATCTTTATTCACCAAACCACGTAACACTCTTATTCTTCTTTCGTTCTGTCGAACTGCCATTTTGATAGGGAATACTTTGATGTTTCGGTGAAACTAATGCAGAGAAAGTATTTCGCCTCCTATATATTCCTTTTCAATAGAGGAGGGAGAAGAAATTCATTTTGAGATTCGAGGGCGAAGGTCATTTGAAGATGAATGTCGTTTGAAGGTGAATGTCGTTTGAAGGTGAATGTCGTTTGAAGGATCATGTTAACATCGAATGAATGGGATTCCAAAAGAAAAATTGCAGTTTATCCACTGGTAATACACAAACATTTGTCGTGTTACAATTGCGCGACTCTATATTTGCCAAAGTTCATCAATACCTGCACCGGGTTGTGCGTGGAATGTGCTAAATACAATCCACCAAAAGATCGAAGGAAAGTGAAAAAACAGTCCAGCACCTGTTTTACGGAATGCCGAATGTGTGGAAGAGAAGTGAGCTTTTCAAACATTGGCATTTATAGAAGAGAGTGTAAGGAATGTAGTGTCGAAGAAAAAATAGATTATCAGCGATGCACCAGTTGCGATCCAGTTCTTCAAAGATATCGCTGACCATCTATTGAGTTGTTGGTGTTTAGACGAGAAGCAGAGGCTTAAGCGAGAAGAGTTAAGAAAAATTCATGGTCGTCTAGAGAGGAGATATGTGTTTGAAGTTATCAATCATAATTAATGAACAATTGTAGAATAATTAAAATAAAAGCTTTTTTACAAATTACTTTTATTTTTTTAGATAAATGAAAAATACATATCAAATCATTTCACAATAAAAATATATAAATTTGAAATAATAACTGATGACCTGTTTTTACAAAAAATGCACAATTCAAACTATCAAACTTTCATCGATCTCGGGAATATGTCTGTGCCAGATAAAAGCAATCCACATTTTTATGGCGACCCATACTAAAATACGATCGTATAACATCCTGTTTCTCACACATAACATCATCAAATATGAATATTGAATCGGGTTTGGCGTCTGATGGTTCTACAATTTCAGCTGCATTATTGGCGAAGGTGTAAAATCCCAACCTTTTGATTGGGGCCAATACCTTACGTAAGTACTCGTATTTGGTCTGATAAAGAGACTTTGAATGAAGGTGAACATTTGTAAATCGTAATCCTAGTGGATGAGTCAGTAGAGAAATCATTACATTCGTCTTCCCACAAATCGATGGACCGATAATTAGACCTCGAACGGATAGTGGAAGTAAAGATTCATGGCGTTGTTTGACAGCACTTCCTCCCCCCACTTTTTCATCGAAATTATCGACGGAAAATTGTTACTTCTGCTTGACAATGCGCATTGTATGATCGTTGGAGACTATATAAGCAGATTTTAATACCGGCGGCTCCCTTATTTAAATGCGGGTTATGAGTCGATGCGGATGTACTAAATTGCGATCGAATAAAACGGGTAGAGGATTGGTCAATTCCCCCATCAATAATCTTCCATTCGAAATACATTTACCCAATTATCAATATTGTGGTCCTGGTACGAAATTGGAGAAACGGTTGGCGAGGGGTGATCCAGGTGTTAATCAGCTGGATTTCGCTTGCAAAAAGCACGATATTGCATATTCACAGAGTTCAAATTTGGCAGTCAGACACATATCAGATCAAGAGCTTGAAGAAGCTGCTTGGACGAGATTCAAAGAAAAAGACGCGTCTATCGGAGAAAAAGGAGCTGCTTGGCTGGTAGCAAATATTATGAAGGGAAAGTATCGATTTGGTATGGGGTGTGACTAATCATCCAAACCACGTATACAGATTAAGAGGTGCGCCGCTATTAAGAAGAAAATTTCAAAAAAACATTGAAAGCTCCTAAGACAGTAACTTTTGTTTCTGGAATTGTTAGGAAAGTGCGTGATGTTTTACACAAAGCGGGGTGGGACGAATTTGTTGCTAAAAATTCGAAAAGAGCTGCTGATGTCGCACTAAAGGCAGCACGCAAGTATACGAAGGCCGTAGGTGGGAAAAAGAAAATTCGCAAACCGCGAGTTATACCAATTCCTAAAATTGGAGGTATACTACCACTCATTCCAATTTTTGCCGGTTTATCAGCGCTAGGTAGTTTAGCCGGTGCTACAGCTGGCATAAAAAAAGCAGTACAAGCAGCGAGAGCGAGCAGGGACCAATTGAATGAGGCAAATCGTCATAATAAAAGCATGGAGGCAATCGCTCTCGGTAAAACATGAAGTGGGATCTACTTGAAGCCTTATCGTAAAGGATTAGGGCTCTATCTGAAATCTCAAAATCCAAAAAACTCGTAGATTTGCTACCTCAAAGAGCTCTTTCCAACGTCGACCTCAACTATCACGCTAAAAAAATGATGATTCCCTATTTTCGAGGGGTATTTATGCGTGACGATTTGCCAAAATCAGGACCATACCTATATGAATCTGCCATTGTAAATTTGGATGGTCGACATGGTCCAGGGACGCATTGGGTAGCATACAGAAAAAACCGTACCTCCGTGAAATATTTTGATAGTTTTGGTGATTTACCCCTTTCCAAAGAATTGATTCAATATTTTCATAATGGTGAAAATCCCATCAGTAATATCACATATAACTACGAGCGTCAACAACAATTCAACACAGTTTGGTGTGGTCATTTGTGTTTGAAGTTTCTCCAGAAAAAGAAATGAAAATAACGCCGACACAGGATCGAGAGATCATCAAGAGGATGAGTCATTCATTGGTCGCCTATTCCACTTTACGCACTTTACGAAAAATGAGTAAAGAACAGCTCGCCGACATGCCGAAAGAGGTATTGATTGGGTGTGCATCACATGAAATTGCATCTGTATGGGATAAGTTGCCACAAAACTTACAAAATGATATTGATGTCTTGAAGTATCAGTACTGCCAGGATCATCTCTATGATTCCAGCAGCAGCAATAATTCCGATGTGAATGATGGTCCACCCTCGAGAAAAATTTTCTGCTGTTATTGTAAAGTGAATGATGTGAATGTAGTCCCACATATTGTCCCACCCATCGAATTGGATACCAGCAGTAATTATGGTCTGGGATTACATGGTTTCTACTCCTAAACTCAATATTCGATGTATATGCTAAGAATAACGTTATTGGCTATTCGGAAACAATTAACTCACTCCCCACTATTATGAAAACTCCACCTGGGGCATATGAAATCGATAAAATCAATAAGGTGATTCAAAGATTCATCAAATCCAAAGAACTGCAACTAGAAAATGCAGTTGAAGAAAACATTGACGACGTATTTCTCCTACATGCAAACAACAACACTCTGAAATGCGAAATGCGGTCGAAATATTATATCAGCCTCAAACATGAAAACAACATTGCTGAAATTCTGGGATTTGATAACAATGTGTTCGGCTGTGGTGAAACACACGAATCAACATTGCCCGTGAATATCAATAAGGTGAGAATCATTCGTGTATCCACACGAATGTCACCGCCGGAGCATATTCGAATGGTGATGAAATCCACAGCATCTTTGAATTTGATATAGATGTAGAGCCCGGATACAAACTCACCAAAGAACCACGAAATATTATTTATATGCCAATTCAACCTGGCGATCGTCAGTATCTCGACGATATCACCGTACGCATATTAGATTACAATGGTCACCTGATCAATTTCAACGGTGAGAAAATAATCAATCAAATTGGAATTGATGAAATTATAACTCTAGGATTATTATTTCTAAATCTCATAATAACAGAAATGAGTGTTCTGCTTGAATAGAACGTAACTGTAACAGCGATAGTAGTCGAAGCATACAAGTTGAGCACCATACTTAACAGTATGGTGCATCATAGAAATGAGTAAAGGAAGCATCGATAAGTTTAGTCGCAGAAGTTAGGTAGTGTCAACCACTATTTTGAGGGGAGAGCCTGGAGTTGGTTTCAAATTAACTTACGATAGACACTTTGATATGGAAAATAAACAGTTGAAGAATCTAGCAGAACCTGAAGAGATTACGGATTGTGCTACTCGTGGATATGTCGGTTTCCACATATCAAAGATGAGAAAAGAATTACATTTGAAAATTGATAGAATTAATTTGAATTTGGATGAGATACAAAAATATTCCACATCAAACAGAAACAACCTTATTGTATTGGGGATGAAATTGGTGGAGTTTGTAAGAAAGTATGAGAAGTTGGAAAAGGATATCACATCGATTCAATCTGATTTGAAAAACAAAAGCACGTCATCAATGAGCATCCGAACAGTTGAGTAAAACAATGATTAGTAACATCGAACGTAATATTGCAAAGGAGAACGATCAAGTCTGAAGACTATTAGTACTTTGATAAAATCAATTGAATCAATGATTGATGCGTTAAATGTACCTATATTCATGGGACTATCGTGTTGTCTAGTCGTACCCGACTAATACATTCTAAGAACTCTTACTTAAGTTGTCTCGATGGAAACATGTAATATGTTTCATTACATTATTTTCGATATATAGCATTTTTATTGAAAAAGTACATGATTATGGTATAACACAACATGGTCCTTCGAATGTAACTCGTTTCATAAAAATAAGTTTGATTCGTGAATATTCTTGTGAATTCTGCCTCAATGTTGTTTGCTGTTTCAGGTTACCCGCCGAAAGTGGAATCCTAGGAATCATACAGGTGTGTCCGTTCCTTCTTCTCATACATTTATCCTTATATTATCCTTTCTTCAATGAGTACTGATTGGGAGATTTGAAACTCTGCATAATACTGACAATTCGTTTTTCATGAAACTAAATAAAGTACTGAAGAAATATACGTACTTTGCATAATATTAGCAAATACAATTCTCTGAATTCAATTATTTTCGAAAGTATTTTACGTATACATATACTGACTTTCATCATGGCATCCACTTTGAAGAAGAAAGGGGGAATGATCAAGTCGAAGTTAACTCGATTTGAAACATATCTTAATGAAATACGTGATGAACAGAGCTCCGATACAGTTCAACTAGAGCAAAAGCTCAAAAAAGCAGACTCTTCATTATACGAATTTAATACTATTCAGAATGAGTTAGAACTTTCATTATCAGGTGATGATCAAGAGGGTTTGAATGCAGTGCAACAAGAATCATTATTATTTGAAGATATGTATTATTAAATTACAAGTGATGCTCGAAAGTACATTATCTCAAAGACACAAATTGACATGATTTCATCCAGGTCAGTAACACCTCAACTAAACGTCTCAGATGTGAACATTAAATTATCTGCAGTGAATTTACCAACATTTGACGGCTCTTACAATGATTGGCTGTTTTTTAAAGATTCGTTCCAAGTCGGTTATTCATGAAAATACGTCTACGTAGAAAGTTCACAAATTTCACTATTTAAGACTTTCATTGAAAGGGGATGCTTGAAATATCTGATACTAATTATGATACTGCATGGACTTGTTTGATCGAAAGATATGAAAATAAATCATTATTGGTCTCAAATCACATTAAAGCTCTTTTCAATCTACCATCAGTTCAAAAAGAATCGTGTACCATTTTGCGTCAATTATTAGATGGAATGTCGCTGCATTTGCCCGTTTTGAAAAGCCTCGGATTGCCAACGGAGCATTGGGATACAATTACTATTCAAAGAAGGGATTGGGAAATGAAAAATACTAAATGTGAATTACCCACATTACATTCGTTTTCAGTTTTTCTGAAAGAGAATGGTTGTCTTTTAGAAACTGTTCAAAATGAAAAAACTTCGGAAAAAACTTACACTAAATCGGTAAAATATCTTGTCGCAACGAATACAACAAAATGTGTCATTTGTGATCAAGGTCATGTGTATTGCAATTGTTCTCAATTTATCGATTTAGACGCCGGTTCGATGAAGTGAAACGATTACGCCTTCGTGTAAATTGCCTGCAAAACAATGCAAGGCTAGTAAATACCACAAATGTAGTAATTTGCACAATACTTCATTGCATTCTGCAAATAAAAATGGATTTTCGTCGATACCAATGGAAAACACGCCCAACGAAATAGTAGAAGTTCAAAATTCCTCTACGACTACGAATAACGATGTATCTCGATCAACTTCACTTTGTTCTGTTCAAGAAAATAAATATTCATTACTTTCAACCGCTATCATTGAAGCACGGATACGTGCACAAATGTAGAAAGCCTTTTGGCAGTGGCTCGGAAAGTAACTACATAACCAAAACATTGTCATAAAAACTCAATCTCGAAATTAATAAATTCAAAGTTAGCGTAATGGGAATAAATCAATATCCATCAATCCTAGAGAGCATGTATTAAAATTCAGTCAAGAATATATTCATTCTAAACAACTTTATCCTGTTTCATAATGAACAAAATCACTGAAAACATCCCTTCGATTACTTTTAATCCAAATATTGTCGAAATACCACCTAATTTGATTCTGGCTGATCCGAATTTTGATACCAGCAGCTCGATAGACTTGCTTATTGGTAATGCTTCATTTTATGATTTGCTTTGTACTGGACAAATAAAGTTAGGTCCAAGGTTACCTACCTTGTAAAAAACCCTTTTTGGGTGGATTGTTTTACGACCTATATTTTTCAAGATTGCTTGTCTGAAACTCATTGCAATTTAAGCATGAATTCAACTGATATAGACAATCAAATCGAAAAGGTTTGGAATATTGAAGAATTCCCGTATAAACAAGCATATTCTCAGGAACAATAATTCTGCGAAGATCATTTCAAAGCACACACTGTTCGTCGCTCCGTAGTGAGTCTACCTTTCAAAAAACCCACAAATAAATTGGGCGATTCCCTCAAAACCGCAGAAGGAAAATTAAATTAAAATGAAAATCTGAAATTCCGTACGTCAATTGTATAGAAGAATATCTTGCATTTGGCCATATGTTACGTTTGAACGAAATTTATAATGATGGGTTTTATCTTCCTCATCATTGTGTAGTTAAAGAGATTAGTACTACTTGATGGAGGAATCTTCGAAGTCGTCTGGTTTTTCTCTAATGATATTTTGGCTGCAGGTCCTACTATTCAAGATGATTTAATTTCAATCATCCTGAGATTTCATATTCACAATGTTGTATTTGCTAAAGACATTGAAAAAATGTATAGACAAGTTCTTGTAAAAAAAAAGAAGAAAGGTCTTTTCCAAAAATTATATGGCGTTCACATCCTTCAGAATCCTTATCAGCTTATGAGATAAATATAGCTACTTACGGCACAACTGCTACTAGTTTTTTATGCATACATGCATTACATGAAGTCGCATTCAATGTTGAATGTAGTTGATCTACTAACCTTAGAAGAGGTTTCGCATATAAAAACTTAAATAGTACAATTATTTCAAAATTAGGTTATCTATTCAGAAAATGGGTTTCCAATATACCTGCGGTCATATCTCGAATTGTGTCGCGAGATATTATTACCGTTGGTAACCATGATAGTAAGATATTAGGACTTGTTTGGAATCCCAACACAGACGTTTTAACATATTCCATAACAAAATCCATAACTAAGCAAAATATTCTCAGTTACTCTGCCCAAATCTTCGATCATATCACGATAGTTGCTAAAATTATAATTCAGAAACTCTGGAGTTTGCACATTCGAACAAAGTGATTGACGTTTAAAATGGACTTGAATGAATTAAGCGAAATTCAAATTCCCAGACATGTTATCTCTCCGAGCAATGAAAGTATCGGACTACATGGTTTCTCGGACGCCTCTCAAACGGCCGAGCGTTTTCGATGCCCGAACCCGAGTGGCACCTCTTTAAACACTTACAATACTATGACTTGAATTATATGCCGCATTATTTTGGCCAAACTGATGAATAAGGTCAAACTAGCTATAATTTCAACATCTGTAAAAATTGAGAACATTAAGTGGAGTGATTCTTCAATAACTTCATCGTGGATAAAGGCATTCGTCGCTAATCAAGTTGCTCGAGTTCAAGAATTGTCCAATCCTTCAAATTGGAAGTATGTCAATACTCGAGATAATCCGGCAGACCTTCCTTCTAGAGGAACTTTTGCCACAACCTTGATAAATTCCAAACTATGGTGGTCAGGCCCTGAATGGCTCTCGTCATTTTATGGAAAATTCACATTTTCTGATTCCGTCCACGGAAATGGCCAGAAATTCGCTCGACTACCTTGATTTCCATCACTTGCAAAACATAGGATTTTGCCAAATTTCCGAAATTAAACAAATATTATACCTTGAATAAACTCGAACGTGCCCTCGAGTATATAATTAGATTTGTCGATAATGTCAAAGTTGAAAATTCAGAAAGACCGGTCTTCTTTCCCTAGAAGAATTAAATGACTCAATTAAATTGACTCAAAAAAATTAACTCGATTAGCACAATCTGAAATTTTTGATCTTGAAGTAAACCAATTAAATTCAATCCGACATGTGAATCATTTTTGGATGAATACGGCATTATCAGAGTGTGTGGACCTAAATAAAAACATCCTGCTAATTCCCCTACATCGCACAGGCTTACGGCTTTAATCACTCGTGACGACCATGTGAAACCTTTTCATGCAAGACCCAAGCTTTGTTGGCATCCTCTAAAGCTAAAGACTGTTTTTGGTCAATATCAGGGCGTTGTATCGTACGCAAGGTGGTACACGAATGCATAAAGTGACACATAGTTAGAGCAAATGATATAAAAAATATAATGGGTGATCTATCCAAGGATAGGCTTACTCCAGCTCGACCCTTTCCGGTAACAGGTGTCGATTTTTGTGGTCCATTTCCTTTTAGAGATAGAAAGATTCGAAATTATAAAATAATACTTCTTAAATTTGCCTCTTCATATGTTTCGCAACCAATGACATGCATTTGGAAGTTGGAAGCGATCTATCCAGTGAATGTTTTATTGCTGCACTTAGACCATTTGTTGCAAGGCGAGGATTGTGTTCTAAAATTGTATCTGATAACGGCAGTAACTTTGTGGGAGCTAATGCTCAATTAAAGACTTTTTTTGAAGAATCATCTGAGACTATCGCAACCAAACTGAGTCAAGATGGTATACTTTGGAGTTTCATACCTCTGAAAGCTCCTAAATTTGACTGTCTGTGGCAGTCATGTGTCAAATCGGTGAAATATCATTTGAAACGAGTTGTTGGTGATACCATTTGTTCACTCCTCGTTCCTTCCTAGTTTAGTTAAATTGTTTCTTCTTTTAGGTTAGGCATTCAATTATTATATATTATGTTACTTTATTCTCAAAACCCATTACTCGGTCATTCAAAAGAAATATTTGAGATTCTCTATCAAATTATTTGTCCCTCACTTTTTGCTCCCGCTGTATCATAATTATTGTCCAGCCGCCAGATGTTATGCCAGTTCTCACCGAGAAGCTCGTGCGGGCAATAGCAACTCCAGCTCGTATCGCAATCTCGAAAACCCGT
>WOGN01004846.1:0-13707 GCA_015342105.1 Leptinotarsa texana | reverse complement strand
GCGGACCTGGATGCCAATATCGCTTGCATCATTTGCAAGTTTGTTGGAGATAAAAGAATAAACTATTCCCGCAAAATCAGCTGCTAAATCATTCAACTCTCGTGGGGACTATACTAATGTTATTGAAAACACAAAGTTCCATTTTATACCAAAAGATATGTAGAAAAGATGAAAGGGAGACGTGAACTTCAGAAAAGGATGAGACGCAACAATAAAGACCTTCCACCAAAATTCAAGAGGAAACATGCCCTGGTAGATAAGGATTATGGCCCAGATGCTATCTATGATCCTGATATATCTATGGATGTTTTCAAGTGGAAGAAGGTTATGACCCAGGTGTTATCCCTGATTCTGATATATCTACGGATCATTTAAAGCGTGAGAAAGAAAATTTTCACGATTCATTGAAAAAAACTCCAGACTAGGTAAAACTCATTGAACTTAATTGAAGAGGTCAATCTGGCAGCAATCATTTATTGCAGAAGGACAGAAGTATTCGTTCACATTTTGGGGACATTTGCAAGATGCGAAAAACAACACAACGGTAAAAACTAACTTTATTCCACCTCTGGAGAAAACGAAAACATCAAATATGGTACAGAACATTAGCTATTAGCAATTGAACAACTGGAGAATGATTTTGATGTCAAGTTGATACTTTAATGACACACTTGAGTAATCATTGATTTATGTCATAAGTTGAATATAGCGGAATGTTCATCGATATACACAATTCTATTTTTGGAGGCAGTCCTGATGGCTTAATAGGAGTTGACGCCATTATTGAGGCGAAGTGCCCCAAAACTGTGTCAAAAATGCACCCCAAGGAAGAAGTTGAAAAAAAAATCAGAACAAACTATTGAAAAAAATATAGCTGCGTATTAATCGTGAAATACATTGGAGATAATATTTTTATAAACAAATATATTTCAAATTTATTCGTCTTCAAACAGCAAACATCATATCTTCTCGACTGTCTGCCATGAAAATACAGAACATGTATTTATCGATAGAAATATGATTACCTAGGTAAGTGCGATCATTGTGCGAATATCTGTAATAAAATAGGCGAAGATGGTACGACGACGTGCTCGTCCTTCTGCGTAGTGAATATCGTTAGGAAATTGGGAGATGTGCCATTCGAAAAGTTGTTTTTGATAATTTCTCTGGCATATGCTTAGACATGCCTACCGACCTGATCAAAATTTTGTGGTCAATGCAGTTTCACATTTCGAGTACAGCTGTGAATAATTCTGAACTACCACGAGGAAAAAAACAAACCGGAATAAACGAAACAGAATTAAGAATACGAAAACCTATATATGAGAGAAACCCACCAAAACCAAAATACATGATAACTTCTACAATAAGTAAATCTCAGAAATTATTCACCTGTATAATTTTCCGGCAAATGGTCAGAAATGTTTGAAAATTGTAGATGCTTTTTCTAAATGTGGACAAGCCTATCCATTAGAAGAAACCAGCAGCCTGGTGGGTTGACGTGAGTAATATGTATTACTCACTCAATCCACCGCTATATGAACCGGTGGTTCGAATGGCAAGTTCGGACGATCGATTTTCACTTTCTATCGTCTAACCCGTGTTAGGAATCGAAGGTTAAAAGGTAAGCCCTCGTTAGTCCTTAGCCCGCACAAGTTTCGACTTTCGAGAGTTGTCGTTCGTAGGGGGCGACAGCTAATTGACGGAAAAACAGATTTTAACAGAGTATATTGAGAACGTTACTCATATTTGTCACTCACCATGGTTTACCAGGGTGTCACTTTTGAAACTATCTATATCGATCGTCGCTTGCTCAGCCTCTTTCTGACTGTCAAATTTGTCTCTTCTTGCCTATACAAATCTCTCTCCTCCTGCTTATCACAACATTTTTATACTTGTTTTCTTCGTGCTTGCTCTTTTATTTTTCCTGCTTGTCTGTGTTAGGATAGGTCATCAAATTAAAACAACCAGTTTGGGTAGACTCAATAATATTCAGTTATACACGCTATCTTAATGAAGTATCAACTGACTAATATATATCATAATATTTTAGTCATTCAAGTACAGATATGATTCATATTCACAACGTTTTTACTAGATAGTTACATTAGAATAAAATTATAAGCTAGAATACGGGGTGGAAAGTCGTCCTGGTTTCGTTCAGGTTGAAGCCTGGCTCCCTTACCCTTTCGACTGATGTTTGTCATGACTGATGGTGAGATGGCGACATGAGTGTCCTCAGACATCAATGCCGCCTTTCACTGTGTACCCCTACCTGGCTGGGGTGAGATGGATGAAATAATTGTTCATCTTTTTACGGAGGACATAAGGGCCTAATTCGAAAGAGTGTCGGGGCCTTCCATTTCGGAGGGGTCGTCTACAGCATACTCCATAGCTTCCCTAACTAACGAGAATACGGGATCATTCCTATTTAATGTTTTATTGACAAATTCAATAGTCTGTCCAGTAGTTGTTTCTACTACTCGCCTCTCAACGGTTTCTGATGAACTGCAACTAGCCACATTGCGTCTGTTTAGTTGATTTTTTTGACAATCACTACAGGGAAATCCTTAAGTCGCTCTAAGAGCAGTGCCTGTGTGAAAGTAGCGATTCACATTGGATATAAATCGCTGGGGATTAAATGCATTTGGGAAAACGTTTTCAGGAAATTTATTCCACATAAACGCAGTTCTCCAAATGAGAAGAGTTCTTAAACAGTTACGTTCGAGGTGTACTGAGTTGAACCTTAAAACGATGAGCAGCCAAAGACCATCGCGTATTTTTGATAGGTAACGGTTTTGATGTTATAAGCCAAGAGGGCGCCCACATCCTGTGCTTGAGAATCCGTGATCTTGGTCGCTCGCTACATATTCGTTTTCTACTTGATTCGTTTTCTCGAATCATTCTGTCTTTCTTCTTTTATTCACAGCTCTCTTTCTGGTTACCAATTCAATTTTCTTCTCCATATACATGTAATCATTTCTCCAATCAATCTTCACTTCAAATTTCTTCAGAAAATCTGATCCCAATAGCAAGTCAGCATCAAAGTTATCAGCTTCTAGAATTACGAATTCATTTTCAATCACCTTGTCCTGGCTCAGAGTGATCGATATTTTCACTTCTATTATCTGGAATTCTTCTTTGTTGTATATCTACTAAATCAAAACCTTTTTCTTGATAAATTGCAAGTTTGTCGACGTGAGCTGTTCCAAATTTGCTGGTTCCGGGGCGGTGTGTTTATATTTTAGAATACATTCCTTTGGTGGTAGTGTGTGTTACAGTTACCATTTTATCGTTCATCTATTCCAGGTTGATATGATCTCCGCCCTGGCATTCTATCCCTTCAGTAATCCTTACGTTGATGCCCGGGTTGATGACATCCGAAGCATAGCTTCCTGTTAAAATCTGTTCTTTTACGAAGACATTGTCCCTTCCACCGCAGTGAAAACAATTTTGAGTTGTTTCTCTCTTAGGGCTGGTCCCACGTTCGACATTCTCTTCCTGACGGGATTCAACAATCCATATGATCTCCGCTCTGGCGTTTTATCCCTTCCGCAATCCTTACGTTGGTGTCCCCGTTGATGACATTCCAAGCATATCTTCCTGTTTAAATCTGTTCTTTTTGGAAAACATTCTCTCGCGAAATGCCCTCTTCCGCCGCAATGAAAACAATTTTCAGTTGTTTCTCTCTTAAGGCTGGTCCCACGATCGACATTATCTTCTTGATGGGATTCAACGAGCCCGTTACAAATTGGGCAGTTGAATCTCGGTGAATTTCTTCTACAGAACTTCTACAGCGGCATCTCCTGTGTGCTGTTGTGATGTTTAAGGCTATTATCTTCAGCCGAGACAGGTATTACCTACTTGTCTCTCCGTGGCGTTGTTAACGATCCTAAAGTTGTTTCAGGAACTGTCATTAAAATTGTGGAGTCCCAAACTGCTCCCTAAGTTCCTGTTTCAGCTCCGCCCATGACATGATAAATTTCAAGCTCGGTTCAGATTCTAAAAGCTGTTTTACTAGTACTCGAAGTTTCAGTTTAATTGGCAATATTGGAAGTTTTCCCTATTATCTGCAGAAAATCGTCATGCTGGAGTTCCCATCGTAGCAAGATATCGTATCGGAATTGAATGTTATGGAAAAGATCATATCACCATTTATATCACCAAAGAGGTATAATCCCACACCTGACAGCATTGTAGCATGGCTGATCCATAAGGGTTGGATTTGATGTTGTTTCGAGCGGTATTTTCAACCCAGCAAAAATTATCACTTTACATCTCGGAGTTTTTCTGTTATTGTGATTTCGGAAAATTACTTGACTAAACCTATACTTTCTACTTCGTGAAACGGGACTTGAATGTTAAATCAGGTCTTGAATTCTTTGAAATCAATTCCTCTTGCAATCCAAAACTCAGTGATTGAATACAGTTCATCGTGACTTAGTCGAGAAAGATATCCATTTCGATAATAAGGATTTTTCAGTGGAGCGCGCGGCTAAAGTATAAAAAGAATAAGGATTGTAGATGATGAAAGTGAGATAATAATAATGATGAATGAAAAACTATAGAAAAAACGTGGCGACTGCTTTAAAAAAATACATGACGGTTGCTCGTCAAATGTAGTACCTATACCAGGTCATTTAAGAGAAAAACATGGTTGTATGAGGTAGAAAAAAATTGGCATCATTGGGGACATAGGGATTCAAAATACATTATAAAAAGCAGAAACATATCGGTAAAGCAATGGAGTATATAGGGGCATATCAAAATTTTGTTTTCGAAGTGGGTGAGTCGTAGCTCTAATTCTTGAAGTAACTGCAATTTTGTCTCATAATGATATAATTCTAACATTTCTGAGACGTTTCATAGAACTATATTTCACATCCTCAGCTTTGGATTTTGCTCTAAAAACATACTTGTCACCATCTACAATCATTATTTTTTTTATAATTCAGCCGCGCGCTCGTCCATGTCTCTTGACTACGTCACGATGAACGCCAAAAAAAAGGCCCCCTTGTTACCACCACCCCAAAAAGAGCAAAAATCGACAGAATCAACCTTATGATTCCTTATGGAGATTAACATGTAAAAATGGTCAGAAGTTGATTTGAAATCGATTACGAATTTGTACTGTAACATTGATAATTTTGTGTTTGGGTTCTGGGTAATAGTAAAAGTTTGTCAGGATGCTTCAGTTTATTTACGATTGTCGGTAACGACTCCAAAAACTAAAAATTTACTACTTTCAGTATTACATTCATTTTTGAAAAACATAAATATCATTTACCTAACACCAGGAAGAAAAATTTGCTTTGCAATATTCAACTAATAAATTATTTTACGAAAGACTGTCAGCTTGACCTGCCGACATCGAAATTCATAGAATGAAGTTGAAAATAAAAAACGGAAGGTCGAATAAAAAGGAAACAAAAACCTTCGTCGCCAATGCTGAATTGTAAACAATCAATAATATATAATTATATTTAAGGCATATTGCATTGTCATCGACTTCAGAGCTATGTATAAATTTTGTTTAATATCGATTTCAAAATTTGTATCAAACATACAAACATTATTATTATCGTGTTATCATTAATAACATATTAGATAATGGTCATATTGCAATGTCATACGGTTCTGAGATAGGTATATATAAAGTGTCTTCAGAATCGATCAAAAAATTTGTACCGAAGAGAAAACCCATTATTATTCCATTATTAACATGTTTTGGATTAAGAAATCGGAATTTTCTAATTTAAACTGCAAAATTAATTTGTTAGAGGGAAAAAATTATGCCGCATATACCTACCTGAAAACAAAACTCAAATTCATATCCCTTTTTGTCGCATTCAATTATAATTGAAACTCCCTCGGCTTCAATAAAAGCCATACAATAACGCCTACAATGTCTGGCTCGACAGACAGCTAAAATGTGACAAAACACCATAGATTTCAATTCTTCCTTTTACTTCCTTCGTATCTTGAAATGAACTTTTCGTCAGCTTTTCTGAATAAGTTTTTGTTTCAAAACTTTTTGGTAAACAGCTGCGGTTCACTACATTCAGCTTATAATTAAAACGAGAGTAAGTTCAGGTCATCTTGTATATTGAATTATTACTGATTCATGGAAAAAATCTAAGTAACCGAGACAATGAATTTTATTATCCAATTTTCACATATTTCATGTTTTCAATGATGTATCAATCTAAAGATACAACACTTTCAATAGACCACCTGTTCCTTGATAAAAGGCGTGGTCCACCCAAATAGCTCAAAGGATTGGCAAATTTTCTCTGATATTCATTCATTACTATTGGCCTAAGGTTAGTGAGAATGCTGTCACCTATTCTTTTGATCTTTTCTTCTTTTCCATTTTGCTTCTTTACTTCTTCGTCACATTTAATAAACGGTTCCAATTCAGGTTGTTCAATGTTCGATTTCGAATCCTCATTAGGTTGACTGTACCCATTCACTATAAAAAAAAATACAAAATATGATGCAGTAGATATTCAGTTATTTATTTCCAATTTCCTTAAAAAAGGATATGCGGATTATGACAAAAATCTCTGATGATATAATACATATCAACCAATGCATAACATTCAAGTAAATGAATACTTAGAAAGTCACAACAATAGATTCGTATTTCTGTTTAAAAAATCTTTTGATTTAAGAAGAATTTGTACGAAACTCGTCGATTATTCACCAACAGGAACAGATTGTCCTTGGAATAAAACTAAAAGCACCGAAGGAACCATTATAATTGAAGCGGTGTACTTTCTGACATGGTTAAAATAATATTGAAAACGCAATTACTATAAAATGCAGGCGATTATGTAGTTAGTGGATATACGAGTACTTGATAGGAAATAACATTAATAATATTGATAACATTATAGGATGGTGCTCTAGGTTTTCCTGTTTTAACTTCCTTACATTCTATTCAACATAAAAATATTTGGGTGAAGGAATATACATTGAAAATGGGGGTATAAAAATTGTTATTTCACAATAAAATTACATTTTCAGTTTGCAATAATTACGCTATACGAATGGTGATCTCGAAAAATCGACTTTGCACCCGTTCGGAGTAAAAAAAAATCACTATAACTGTAACTTGATAAGTGGAGTTTGGAACCACTACCGTAAAATAATTCGATTGTAAACACTTTTCCCTCGCCAGAAAAAGAATATCTCTTGACACGCGTATTGGTAACAAAGTTATCATCATCAAGAGATTTGAAAATTGTTTTCAATAGCTGTGGAACATTACTATTTTCAGCGGTAATGTTTTCAAAATTAGTGTGCGTATTCAGACATTGAATTTTTTTTCTTCATAAATGCAAAAACAATTTTTTTCAGTTTTCAGTGTCTTTGTTTTTTATGATATTCATATACTCTTTTTTAATTATACTTCACCAAATGAATGTAGAAATCTCCGCATCGATTACCGTAATATTGAAGGTACGGGTGCATCTTGCACATTTCACTTGATACTTTTTTCCTAATGTCAAAACCCGGATCTCCAAAATGAAATTCCGTTTCAGAAGTAGTTTCACTAAATCACTTGCTGTGATTACCTACCTCTTCCATTGAAAGCATTCTCATAAATCGAAGTACCCATATCAGTATACGTAAAATTGATTTTCAAGATGAATTTCTCAACACTACTTAAAACTTTAATTGAAGAGCATTGAAAAGGCTCAACATCATCTGAAAAATGTTTGAAAATATGCTCCACAATAGGCCAATCTTGGACAGACGATTTAACCCAATGCCTTCACAATGATGAAACTATGTTATTCACACAATGTAGATTATCATCTATTGCAATATGTGAAGGTGACGTTCCTGACGCTTGGAAATGTACAGTTGTGAGACCACTTCCGAAGAAGTCCAATCCCAAGGGATTGAAGGACTTAAAAGCAATACGTATTTTGCCAACTCTTTCCAAAGTATTGTAGAGAGTTTTAGAAATTTGTTGATTCCTTCGTTTTCTCAAAAACATCTCAGTAACATCCAATCACCAGAAATGCAATACTCTTCTCGATGCGCGTTTCACCAACTAAATTAGCATCTCCAGAAACTGATTCCTAACTATAAAACTCTTAATTTATTATATAACAGGACACATTTTTACTTTCCGATAGACATCAATGATTTCGTGTAGAAATTTGCAGAAAATTCTCTAGTGAAAATTCCCTCAAATTTCAACAGAAGGTTTCATGAGAGAAATACAATGGGCTGCTTGGGATGGGTCTTCTGTCACTGTTCACAGTTCTAATGGTACACTTTAATATTTCCAGACTTTCAAAAGTATCCAAAATTCTAGTATCATGTATCAACAATTTCAGACAGTTTTCATTTAATATATGGCCTTTCTCCAAAGCATGTTGAGCGACACTAAAATAAATCGGATATGTGCTACGTGTTCTTTGAAACGAGTTCAAATGACTCGCTCAGCCTGCCCAATATATTTTCTGTCGCAGTCGTCGCAGTTTATTTTGTATATCTCTGACTTTTCATTTTCCAATATATTGTCTTCGGGGTTACCTAACATTTGTTGAAGAGAGCAAGAAATTTTCAAGGCTACTTTCAAGTTCCACTTTTTGAAAATACGATCTAATCCATTAGTGTATCTTTGAGTTCATGTCTGTTCGAAAAGCCGAAGATTTACGAAGACTCTCCCTGAATCTACGTTTTCTAATTAACGTATATACAATATATGAAGAATACCCGTTGATGCACCTATGTCCCTGATTTTCTCAATATCGTACCTTTATTTACTCAAGGGAAACGTAATCAGCATATGAACAAAAAAATTAAGACCTGCCATTTTGTGGTGTAGACAATGTTGTGAGGTATCAGAGATATATCTAAGGGTACTGATATTCTTCCTAAAAATTCCTAAAATCTAGATCCTTGTTACTTCTGATCATTACGACATTCACAAATGGTAACTCTTCGCTGTTTTCCATCTCATATGCAAACTAACGATTTTAGGTAGTGTTGTTAAAGATTTTCCTCTACCTTTGATTACTTGGTATCAAAAATCACAAATACATCGTTTACATATCGGATCTATGTTCCTGGAAAGTGATATAACTCCTCCTATGCCTCCAATTCAAATTTGCCATTGAACAGATCAGCTATGAAGGGTGAGAGTGCTATAGTTGTACAACTGCACTCTTACGTAACGTTGATTTTTCTTATTAGTCAGTGGGCTATACTTAAAGACTGGCAGTAAACTAATCTAAAAAAATGAACTTTAAGTGTTCAAGCCAGTCTCGGATATATCTACACAGTAGGTTGAATGGACTGATGCCTATCAAAACACTAGTCTCCTGACTAATACCACGAAGGGCGTTGGATTATATCCAACCTACTGTGTAGGATATCCGAGACTGGCTTAAACGTTTAAAGTTCACTGACTATTTTTTTTTCCGTATTCAGAGGAATCGGGCAAATTTAGGATATGCAATTGGTTAGTATCTCGTCCACTAGATGGAGTAACATTTTGTTGTTCGCTCCAACTTAGGAAAAAGAATGGAATACTCTAAAAGAATTCCGATTTTCAATTATGGAATATCATTGACTTTAGGTCGATGATGGCCACTATCTTACACTGACGAGTGGCCAATGAACCCGAAACTAGTCTGCCAGTGTGCCCGTTCCAAAATTGAAGGTCGATTCTTTCAGTACTGCCAATTGTTTATGCAAGAAATTTTCTGTAAAGATTCCTGCACTGACGCATGTCGGATATAATCCAGGGGAGTAGTTGTTTTCTGATAGGCGTCAGTCCATTCAACCTACTGTGCAGATATACCCGAGACTGGCTTGAACGTTTAAAGTTCACTTCTTTACATTTGTACCGTTGATTATTTGATCAGGACTACCAACCAGAGAATGTGTACAATATTAGTTTTACGCGATTTCAGCAGAGCTTTTGACACCTTGATTCACTTGCAAAAATACTTGGACCAAAGGAAACAAAAAGGTATATCTTGAAGAACAAATCCCCTCTCGTGTTTGTATAACATAGCAACATAGTACTAGTCTTCACACTCTTCGTATCAGAATAAAAATTAACCATCACTTTATTGATGTACTTTTTGCTTATATTTATCTTTTTGTTTAAAGCTTGAAAATGTAGATACTCTCGTACACATACAGCTCATGTGAATTCACAAAAATATTGATTACTGTCTTTTGGGTGTATGTGTATAGCATTTAACAAAGTTAAACGAATAGAGAATCTGCCACTGAAAAGTTCTATTGATATATGCAATTACCGACCAATTTCTGTTATCGGTAATTTTTCTAAACTATTCGAACAATCTGTCAAAAATCGAATGACAGATTTCTTTAACAAACATCACATAATAACAGAATAACTATTCGGGTTTATAAACTAATCAAATTCTGAAAGTGCCGTGCTCGACTTCGTGGAACAAACACTGGGGGTCTTGGATAGGTCTTCGAGATGTCTTGCAGTATTTATGGACTTGGCAAAGGCTTTCGATACCGTGTCTCATGAAACCCTAGGTACTTAAAAAAATTGTGTAATTATGGTATTAGAGGTCGTGCTTTGGATATAATGCAGAATTATTTGAAAGGACGAACACAAACTTATAAAATTGGTAGGAAACTCAGTATACCCACATTACAAATTAATGTGGGTATATCTCAGAGAACAGTATTTGTCCCGATTATAAATCCCGATATAAATAGAACAACGGATGCAGTTAGTCCACAAAATTCGCATCAATTTCAAATTGATGAAGATCATCATTGTATCTGTTATTTTTCGTCC
The DNA here is from genome assembly GCA_015342105.1 of Leptinotarsa texana. NCBI lineage: Eukaryota > Metazoa > Arthropoda > Insecta > Coleoptera > Chrysomelidae > Leptinotarsa > Leptinotarsa texana. The sequence goes on along the minus strand of WOGN01004846.1, from coordinate 2,894 downwards.
ATTATTATATCATTACAAATATTTCTTGCTTTTTCTATTTCTAATAATTAGAACGTAGTAATTAAAACTAATGCTTTTTTTTCAGTTTTCGATAGACAAGAAGTGAAGTTTCCGTTTTCAGTTATTGAGTCTTACTCAAAAAATCTAACTGATGTAGTCGAACAACTATCCAAGGGACATTTGTTCTGTCAATAAACAAAATATTCCCCTGTATATTTTGTGATGAGCCTTGTAATATACAATCCATAATATTTTCCTTACCTGAAGGTTCTTTTGATAATTCATGTGAAAGGGGTTTCAATTTTCTATGCAATGACTTGTCATTGTCGTTAATTTCTATAACCGGTTTGAACCTTAAGGTTCGGCAGCTCCGATACATCTTTTCCGATTAAAAAAAAAATTATGTTGATTGAAAAAAGAAAATAATTAGTGACATAAATGTTACATAAGGACATAAAACTAAAATCATTTTACTTCAACATCGTTATTACTCAGCTCTCATGACTTATTTCTATTGGCACATAACTAAACTTTTAAATGGACAAGTACTAAAGCGCTATAATGAAGAGTAGAACCACTGCGAAAAAAGGATTAACGACTTTGACTCAATAGTTTACTTGGAAAAAGAAAACATGGAACTTCCACCAAATCTATTGATTACCAAGAGGCTATTGTTGAAAACCCTAGAGAATAGAGAAGTTGCTTTTTGTAGACATATGTTTTTATTTCAAAATCATTGTGAAATTTCATTCTACAGTATTCTAACAAATCAATCACTATTTTATTAATGAAAATAATATTTGTAGAAAATATTAATTTCGTTTCATTTCCCTTACTTTTATTTATTTAAGTTCTGTTCAAATTAAGTTTTTACTTTATTGTGGAATTGGGTTTCTAAATTCTACAAAGTTATTAACTACTCACCAAATAAACTGTCTTCCTCGGAGCACTGTTCATTTGCTCGTCTATTCTGAATTCCATAAGGTGGAGGCTTGAAGAATAAAATAAATGTGGAATGAGCTGTCCATCAGAATATAATAAACAGTGAAGAACCTTTACAACTGAAGAGTGAAATGTTATAGTGTAGAGAATATTGAAATAATTTTATTTGCAAAGGAGCTTGGGGTAGAAGTTTGGTTAGGATATGGAATAAATCAGAATTCAAGCAATAGGATAAGTGATCCAAGTAAAAACGTCCAGGGACGAATCAATATGTACAACTTGTAAAAGTATTTGGAGAACTGAATACACGCCAATAAATAGAAAAATAAGAATGGAAAAAAAGGGAATTACTGAAGACGAATAAAAAAGGAAACAGAAGAAGTAAAGGTCAATAAAACAGTTGAATTATTGAAATTTGCCTTAGCACTGCTATAAAACAAGGAGAGACCAAATGGAAAACAAGGAACTCATTATACTACTAGTACTAGTACTATTGAAAAAAAGATTTAAAAAAATGTGAAATCAAATGAAAAAATTAACAAATAGAACTACATAAAAATTCAAAGAACATTGAAGATGAAATGATATGGTGATCTATTGGACCTCAATTGCACCATGTGGTAACAAAGGAAGAAAAATCAAAATAAAAAATCCAATAGTTGAAACCAGAATAAATATCATGACTAAACTAGACTCAAAACATGTTATACAATAAAAAATACAAAATATACTTTAGAGATATCAGAGAGAAAATGATTCTTATAAATTACGATTTCAGTGAGGAAGAGAGAGACATAAAGAAAGAGAACAGTTTGAAGGATAACGAAATATTCTGATATATTATAAAAATAAAAAGAGGAAAGAAAATATGAAATAAATAAGTGGCATATATCCATGTGTTGTGAGACTGAGGAGACATTTCGTACCGTTAGAAAAACACAGTTTCCGAAAGTGAACTTAGATATTACAGAAATGTCATATTTGGATATATTGGGAGATGATAGGTCTTCAGACTGCTCCATAGCAATTAAGTTGATACGAAAGGAGGATAAATTAGATTATTTTCTGGATTATTTCAGAACTCTATTAATAAGATCAATTGAATAATATAAAAAATGATAGGTATATCAAAACCTTGTGCGTTTTATGAATGTTTATTAGTGAATAACTATATCGAGGATGTGCAAATTAGTAACACACAAATTGAAAGAAAAATTAAAGAAACTTATGAATATGAAATATGATTATGAAGTACATGGAAGGAATATACAGGTTGTTTGAAGATCGTTGATAATGTTTCATGATTAATTTTAGTAGTTCGGGCTTCAATTGTCTAATCCCTGAAACAACTTAAAAAAGGAAGAATTTAAAATTAATAGCTGAAAATAATAATTATATTAAGCAAAAATAACCTGAAATGAAATAATGGTGAGATAAAATACAAGTAAAAATAGAACGATTCAACAAAAAATTAAGAAATATAAATGAAAATAAAAGTAAAAAGTTAAGAGATTCTAAGCCACGTTAGTTCACAAAGTTTCGATTGCTAGTATCTACAATCGTTTTCGGGTGATGACCCAGTCAACGTGAACTAACGGGGCTTGGAATCTCTTAACTTTTTATTTTCATTTATATTTCTTTATTTTTTGTTCAATAGTTCTATTTTTACTTGTATTTTATTTCACAATTTCAGGTTATTTTTGCTTAATATAATTGTTTTGTTCAGTTGATGACTTATTAATTTTGTAGAAATTCATGTTAAATATAGAATAAAGAAAATACTTTTGTCTACTTTCTACTGTGTTTATTTATTCGTTACGATCGGTTTCGGCTTATAAGGCCATTTTCAAGTTACTTGAGTTATTTGAAAATGGCTTTATAAGCCGAAACCGATCGTAACGAATAAATAAACACAGTAGAAAGTAGACAAAAGTATTTTCTTTATTCTATAT
>WOGN01004845.1:0-13709 GCA_015342105.1 Leptinotarsa texana | reverse complement strand
CCTCGACTGTAGTGAACAGAAGCTCCAGCCATACAAAAGAAGAAATTGTTTCCAGTGGCGGAAGTAATTTTCAGGGAACATTTCAAAATTGTACATTTATTATTTGTAATGACGTGAATAAATAAAATATGGTTCAGTTTTCATTTCTATTTATTTTTATTTGTGAAAGGTAGAGGGAATTATAAAATCTATAATGTCCCATGGGAGTTATGACCCTCTTTATTGATAGCGTAATTATGAAGATATAAGCTTATAATATCCCGGTCAGAAATAATACATATTTTACTGATTTTCGAAATTTATAGTTATCCTTTAAAATATCAATATGGCCAGATGAATGACTAAACATCTTAAGGCCATTAAAATATGAACAATGTTTGACTAGAGTAGAGAATGGTATGGGCAATCTTTGGTCATCAGTTTGACAAAGGGCATAATTATTGAATCTTACAGCCTTTTTCTGTATAATGAAATAAGCTGACTTAGCGGCGAACAAACCAAGTTCCTTATTAGTTATTCTCACTGCAAAATACCCTGAAGATAGCTTTTTATTGGGGGTTATAATGTGATCGGCAAATTTGAGTTTATTATCTATGATTATCCCCAAAAATTCAGAACTAGATCTGTTTCCAATCATCTTGTCTGCGTCCTTTGTTGTTGATGGTGTGCTGCCAATGAAGCAGCGAAATGAGTTTTTTTGGAAACATTAAATGCCAGCAGATTGAAGTCGCGCCAGTTTTTCATTTTTTTTAATGCCTGGGCTTATAATCTCATGGAGACTACATCATTTTTTATTACGCCATAATATTATTGTATCATCCTTCTATATCGATGAATGTTGAATCGATAATGTATAACACGAAGAGTATCGGCCCCAGCATTGAACCTTGTGGTACCCCATTTTTCATTTCACCTTCTGATGAAGATGATGAGGTTTTTAACATCTGATTTCTTCCTGTGAGATAATTCTAGAACCATATATGAGTAATTTCACGTATAGCGAAACACGTGAAAATCTAACATTGAAGTGTGTTTCTTGAATACGCTATAATTTTGATTGGACTTCGTTTTCAATAGTGTTAGTGGTGTGAGTGGTATTGACAAGTGAGGGAAACTAACTAGTGTGATATGTGAGTTTTTATAAGTAGGACGTTTAAGCGTTTGTGAAAGTAATATAAACAAGGTTTTTAATTGAGAAGATACTGGAGTTGAGTGATTACAGTATTATTTGGAATTTGTAAAGATCGTGGCCGCTTTTGAAATGAAAGCTTGCGATCACATATCGAAAAATAAAAATTACCCTCGAATTCACAATTATTTTTGGGTTTTTCTAGATGTTGTTGAGATAGTTATGTTGCAGATTGGGTCATAATTGCTGATTTTGTTGCAAAAATCATCCGGAATTGAATATTTTTCTGAAAAATTTTTCAATATATGAGTCAGTATAAGTGAACAATAGTTTTTTTCACATCAGTGAACAGTGTGAATATCGAAATGATTACTGAAGAGATTTCAAATCATATTATTTCATAGTAGCTAACAGAAATTCGAACCAATGAAATTCGTATATTGTATATTCTTGACAAATTGAATTGGAAAATGAGGGTGATTTTTCACAAGAATTTCTTTGATGTTCACAGGAACTTTTGAAATGTATCGAATTTTTTTCACGGAATTTTTGCCAAAAGCCAAAAATAAGTGAAACATATAGCCAAGCTTTATTTAGACACATATATAGGCAAGCAGCTTTCTCAATTATAAAGGTAGCTTTCAACATACAGGTTGTCTCAAAGAAAACATCATCGCCAATTTGTGTTTTCTTGATTTCTTTCGTTGATCTTCTCTTTCTTCTGTTTGTGTGATCGTGTCAAAGTACTAAATATCTAAGAAACAAAATAATTTGTTTGAAACAGTTAGATGGAAGTTTCCATAACATCAGACAGAAAGGCATCAGTAAATATACAGGAGGTGTGAATATTACTAGTTGTCATGAATGAAATCCAAAGATTCCTAGAAAATTCATTATCGGTCTGTCAGAAAATTTCATATCAGCTGTCAGTCCTTCCACCTGGAATAAGATACTACCAATGAAACGGGCTCAATCAGACTTTTTTATCTGACACAGACAGAAAGTTTCTAATATATGATTTGAAGCGTCCATCAATTCCTCAAAGCAAAATTGAGATTGACATATTTCTTCTAAATTGGTCAGGGACTTGGTAATTCACATAATATTAGTTTCAAACTTGAAAAGTTTTTGAGAATTTTTTATTCTTGGAAATCATATTTTTTTTACATATTTTTTCAATGTGACATGATTTAAATTTTGTTTCAAGTAATAATGCTATAGAAGTTCTATGAAATTTCTTATGGAAAAACACGTTCAAATTTGACTAGGTTCATTCTGGCGATTTTTGGACCTCAAGCTCAGTTCACAGAGATTGGAAGGGACAAAGGTCCGCACTTCGTCTCTGCCAAACGTTCATTCAGTGTGAATTGAGCCTTAGATTCCACTTTTGTCGCCATACAGTCGACGAATCAGCAGTTTACCGCGAGCACAGCGGGAAATTCAAATCGGTAGATGAACAACACGGGTTCTGGCCCAAAATCCCACGTATTTTCTTATGGAGCTGAACCTTTCAATTTTTATGACATCCGATCAGAACCTTGTGGAACACTCAACTCGAGGTAGGTGTTTTTCGTAGAGTGGAATAAAGAAACATGTGAAATAAAGAAATCGATGAAGAGAAGGATGTAATGAGTATCGGAGAGATTCAATTCATCTTCCTCTGCATCGATTACGTCACACGTTTCTTTTTCGCTTCCTCTCCGAAACACACCTAGCTCAAGTTGGGTGTTCTATAATGTTTCGATCGTATGTATTGAAAATTGCAAAAAGTTAAACTCCATAATGAAATATAGGGGATTTTGGGCCAGAACTGTTATTATTCATCTACTGTTTCATTTTGGTATATTTACACAATGCCTTTCTTCATCTGGACATCATTTCGAAGTAACTTACGTATGGTTTGGTTTTATCTGAGGATGCCATCACTCATTACAAAATCTGAAAGAAAAATATAATTGATTACTTTTTCTATACATGAGATACCATAAAAATGTATGCCAATTCTATTGGCATACATTATTTTATTTGGCATGCGTTATTTTATTGATAAGATATGAATGATATGAAATATTATTCTAGGAGAAAAATATTCTTATGGTTTGTGATAAAAAAAATTGAATCGAAATTTCGTCATTCAAATTGAGATGAATATTTATAAACTTTACTATCTACTGGTCTATAATAACGATAGATAGGAGAAGACCGGGTAATGGGAATCAGGGGGCAATGATACTGATATATTTCCAAAACTATAACCGCTAGATACGCGGTTTACTGCCGTCACCGCCCCACTCTGCCCCCAGCTAGCGCTGCGAGTGCGCCGCCCTAGTATTACAACGGCCTAGGGAATGACAGGTGTATTTTGTTTTTACGGCTCGCCGATTTTGATTTTTATAGACGCAAAATAAACGGTAAGCATTCTAATTATTTATCTACTAGCGTGTGACTTCTATACGCTTTTACTCGTACACTCAGTATAACGATTTCATACTCAAATCCCGAGTATTGCTCATATATATTTTGTGTTTTTTTTTCATAAAATACTTGTGGGTAATGAGGATCGGGTGTCCCCGATTGCTCGCTAGTGATCACGATTTCTCGCAATGAAAAGGCATACTATAATTTTGTTATTCTGCTTTCAGATGCCGAAAGTACCAGTTAGAACTATCACAAAAGCTTACTGGTCAGCTGACACTTTGAATACAGCTCTGAAACTCATTGAAGAAAATGGGTTTTTTATTCAAAAAGCCGCTAAGGTTTCGACGTTTCGTTTTTGGATCACTTGAAGGGGCATATAAAAAATAGGGCGACTTATTCGTGAGAAGTCACCTCGCAGCAAAGCATACTTATTGGACAAGGCATTTAAAGACGTTGCGTCCATAAATAAAGGAGAGTTGGGATTTAGACCTACAGGTATTTATCTTATAAATCTCGACGTATTTTGCCATGAAGATTTTCTACCAGTTGAATTGCTCTGATCAGAAAATTCTGTCATTCAAAAATTCGACGAGTCATTTGCAATTAATAGCCCAATACCAGGCCTAAAAAGTTCTTCAGTACCTGGCACATCACTGCAAGTTAATTCACTGCTACCACCGACGCCACCAAGAACTTCTAGCGCCACTGATTGTCTAGACCCTGGCCCATAAGTGGAAAGTGTTTCACAAGCACCTGATCCAGTATATCAGCTAGTTTTGATATATTGTTGAAATTAATGAAATTTCCAGAGAAAAGCGATACCCACAATATTAGACAAAGTCACCAAAAGCAGCATGCCAAAATTTCAATATCCACGCCAATAAAAGAAAAGTTGATAAAAAAAGAAAACTTGATAGTTGAAGATAACAAGAAAAGTAAAACCGTCTACCCAGCCAAGGATAAGGAAAAAGGGAAACCGAACCGAAAGAGTAAAGAGGAAGGTTTTCCACGAATCACATGATACATCTGTTTCAGACATGGCTATTGATGATTTATTCCAAGACGAGATGCTAGATGATGCTGACGACGCAGGAAATACGTTCTTAATCTGCAAAGAATTCGGCCGAAATAATGATGTTTGGTACAGGTGTACCTCATGTGGCTTCTGGGCTCAAGCAGATTGTACGGGGTGGGAGTCTGCCAAAGGTTATGTATGCGATTTGTACTAGATTTTTATATGATCCTCATTGCCCATAAGGTGATCAAAATTACCCATATCTTAGTGCAATAGGAATCAAAATGGTTTATTTTTCACTTCTACATTTCCCAAAGATGATTATTAAACTGATGATTACTGATCTCAAATGATAGCCAATTAAGTAGATTTTGTTATGAGGCGGTTGCAATAAAAATTTAGTTCAATTTCATTAATTTATTTCAATTATTGCTTAAGTGATGCCCATTATCGCTTTCTACCACACTTCTCTGAATCGTTTCTGATTCCTAACGACGGAAATCTTCTCGGTTTTATTTACTCCCGCCCAATAGACAACTCACCATCCCAGCAATATTCTAATAAAATAACGAATTTACAGGGCGACTCGACTGATCCTTCTGAGTTCAGAAATTTCACCCGTTACAACACATTTGTGGTTTCGTGTAATAGATGTGTCTACAAAAATACTACTAAAATCATCACGAAATCTATTAACCGAAACCACAAAAGTGCGGCTGGCTTCTGTTAACGACTCCGTGCAGATGTTCTGTTCTTATTTTGGTACCCAATCACATCCTTATACAGCTGATTGACCAGAAACCCAAACACGTGTCTATGGTTGGTTTTTTGAGTGCCATGTCGGATAAAATAATCTTTTGAATTCATATCAAAATACTCGATATTAAAGATAAATTTTATCGGAAAAAGCACTAAGAAAAAGGGAAATCATAGATAGCTGATCTTTGGGAAATTCATTTTATAGTAGCGAATGCACATCACTTGAGAAAATGCATTTGACGAACACGTTTTTTGACTTGTAATGCACTGTTTGGAAACTTTGGTGTAGTAATGAATATTACTGGAGTTTTTTCCCAACAACAAATCGTTATTTTAATACCTCGACACGTGTTTCGATCACCAAGTGATCATCTTCAGGAGAAAAATCTTCTCATTGAAGATGCTCACTTGGTGATCGAAACACGGGTCGAGGTGTTGAAAGTTTGGTGTTGGAAAAAAATTCCAGTAATATACGTTTTTTGGCTTTTATTGCATTTGAATTTTTTGATAACTTTGACCTATCACAGTGAAAAAAGTGTACTGTGCATGGCTGAAAAGTATTTCAGAAAGTTGGCGCATTTCATGGAGATTCCAAAATGGTGTAATGCAAATGCAGCAGCCCGGTTGTATCGAGAGCGGTATCTAAACGAGGAGAGATATCCGGATTACCGAATCTTCATTAATGTGCATCGATCCTACACGGAAGGAGTAATTCCTGGAAGACAGGTATCCTTGGTCCAGATGTTGAAGAAGAGGTTCTGGCTTGCGTGGAAGAGAGTCCAGATATTTCGGTAGGTGCGATTGAAAGACAAATCGGAATTCCAAAAACTGTTGTGCATCGCATTCTTCGAGGGCACAGGTACCATCCATACCACTTGCAAAGAATGCAAACATTACTACCACGAGATCATGCACCAAGAGTTTTGTTCTGTCAAAGAATGCTGGTGAGACACACGGCTGATTCTGACTTTCTCAGTAAGATTCTGTGGACTGACGAGAGTACGTTTATAAAAGACAACTTCATGAATATGCACAACTTGCATTGCTGGAGCTCGGCTAATCCACATGCCATCAGAGAAGACCGCTCTCAATACCAGTTTAAAATTAATTTGTGGTGCGGAATCATTAATGGCCAAGTAGTAGGACCCATTGAAACACCTGGAGCGTTTAATGGTCAACACTATTTAGAATGACTAAGGGACGAGTTGAATGGCCTTTTAGCCTTTTAGAAAGTGTTCCTCTCGCAACGAGACAAGGCATGTAGCTGCAAAATGATGGCTGTCCTGCACACTACGCCCGGCATGTAAGGGACTTGGACCAATTCTCTGGCCAGCCCGCTCCCCGGATATAAATCCTACGGATTTTTTTATTGGGGGTTCCTCAAAGAAAATGTTTACTTTAAAACGATAGAAACTGTAGAAAATCTTCGTGATCGTATTAACGGCGCCGCTGAAACGTGCAATCGATTACACAAGGCACGATTTGTGACACGCTCTTTTATTCGCAGATGTCGTACCTGTATCCGGGCAGGTGGTGCTCAGTTCGAGCAATTATTGTAAAAGCTTTTTAATAAAGTTTGCTTACATGATTTATTTGATTATTATTTTTAATTACAATGCATAGTACTGTTTCTACAAAATTATCCCACAAATAAATTTTCCTATTATTTTGTGGATGTTTTTCACCCAGTGCTAATGTTTTGTGATAATTGATATTGTCATTTATTCTTGGATTCTTAATACCTTTTTTCTTCTAGCTTCAATATTTTCCATGAGGTCTGATAGAAAGGTAACTAACGCAATGGCACCGGTTTCCGACCTACCTCCTCTATCCGCCCGATACGAAATATCCGAAATATTAGTTCCAAGTTACATATAAATGCTGAGAGAGTGCGCGCTTTTCATTCACTCAACTCAACTGTAAAAATGCTGATTTGAAATGAGTAACGATCAATCTTCAGTTGACTTAAAACCATGTGACGGGGTAGTTTTATGATTTTATTATCTGAAAAAAGGTCGGAGGAGAGTCAGCAAACTCAGTGACATTTTCATTGAAATAAACTAAATGGTAAGTATTTTACTACTTCTTTGACTGAATATATACTTTGTTGCTCTCAACACGTCGTTATTAGTGCCGAATTAATTGAATTCGTGAACTTATTAAGAAAATAAAAACGGTCGGAATGGGGTTACCTAAAAAATCTGAATCAACCAGATTCCGACCATTTGACCGGTAACATGATTTTGATATTTCGTAATATGAAAATCGTTATGGTTATTTTTATTTTGAGACTATGTATTTCGAATTCATTTATTTAATTATCATGTGATTCTACAATATGGGACCTTTATACGTCCTACTTTAAATCAATTAGATTAGACGTAATTCAACGTAAAACTTACATAATTTTATTAAATAATCTTGATTTTCTATGGAGTAACTTTGCCGATTTAAGTGCTTGGTTCAAACTAGCAATTATTATTTTTGGGTAGTTTTCGATATTACCTGGTATTTTGAGGTTTCTAGTATATTTTCTTATATATTTGATATTGATCAAATAATTTTTTGATACTGTTGAGCATATTCAATTTGGGTCGGAAACAGGGAAGACTTTCTCTGTTTCCATCCGACCCGGACGGAATCCAGTTTTTCAAAGCCCCTTATTGCGACCTTCATATTTGTTTCAGATCATCATTATGGATTCTAAAAAGCGTTTCTCATATATGAAGTTCCAAAATCTACCTTAATTGATACTTTAAAAAGAAAATACAAAAATCCCGGAAATATTGGAGGTCCAACAGCGTTAACGATTGCAGAAGAAAATATAATTGTGAAATGGATATTAGAAATGGGTGAAATAGGATTTCCGGTCACAAAGTCCCAGCTGATAGATTCCGTGGCAAAATTAGTAAGGAATTTAAATAGAAAAAATCCATTTACAAACGATCAACCGGGTAAAAAGTGGTACACTGGATTCCTTGCCCGCCACCCACAAATTTCCCAAAGGGTACCACAGTCGCTTTCATCGTGTAGGGCACTTGTATCAGAGCAAAATATCAGGAATTGGTTTTCTAAAGTCCGAAAATATTTGGAGGATAATCATTTAATGGACGTTTTGAATGACCACCGAAGAGTGTTCAATTGTGATGAAAGTGGTTTCTATCTATCACCCCAAGAAAAGCAGGTCTTGGTCAGAAAGGGTTCAAAAAAAGTGTATAGTCGAACAGTAAATGATGAAAAGGAGTGTTTAACGGTTCTACTTACAATAGCTGCAGATGGTGCATTACCCCCACCTTTAGTTCTTTCTCCATATAAACGTTATGTACCGTCATCAATAGTAGCGAATATGCCAAAGCAATGGGGAATGGGTCACTCTGAATCAGGTTGGATGACCAGTGAAACATTCTACGAATATATCACCAACGTATTTTACCCATGGCTTAAGCAGAATACTATTCCATTACCTGTTATACTATTCCTAGATGGCCATTCTTCTCACATCAACCTTAGTTTAAGTTAATTTTGCAAGGAGAATGGTATTATATTGACAGCTTTTTATCCTAATGCAACCCATCGTCTCCAACCCTCAGACGTTGGAGTATTTTATCCATTAAAGAATTGTTGGCGTAATGATGTTCGTAAATGGCGCATGGAAAACAGTGGCAAGAAAATGCAACGGTCAGATTTTCCTAAAATTCTTTAAAGGTCTTTGGAGACTACTGTTTCACCATCTCTCATTGAGAAGGCATTTCGTACTTGTGGACTTTTTCCATTTGATGAAGACGCTATAGATTACTCAAGATTGGTAAAACAGCTCTCAAACGCAAAAAAAAAGATCTAACAGAATCATCTGCTAATGAATCCTCAATTTCTAAAAAAAAGTTAATATCAGCGTTAGACTTTCGACGTGAGTTTGAATCGCGTATAGCTGAAGATGTTTTAGAAAAATTCAAAATTGTTCATTTCGAAAGTGAACTAGAAGAGAGATATATTGAGCTGTTCATATTCTAGCAAAGTTTACAACCTGAACAGAATTTCGCAATTAATGATACCACTTTTCAAAATAACATGCCTACTAACCTCAATGAAACGATTTCAGACATGAATATTGATGAACAATTTTGGTTTGACAATGGTAATGTCATTGATGCCATAGTTGAAGTGGATGGTTCCTTGAATATAGTTAACCCAGAACCTCAACCATCGACTTCAAAAATTCAAACTGAATTAGGAGCAGTATCAGAAGAAAACTTAACAAATGCAAATGTATCAAATCAGGAGATGATCGCCCAAAAAACGCCCAATAAATATTTTATTCAAGAGAATACTTCAAACGAAAATTCAAAGTATCCAACTCCCTTCAAGAAGGCTCTTTTCTGGCCAGGAAATGATGAAAAGAAAAGAAAGGCAGGTATGGAAAACAAAACTCAAAATAAAAAAGCCAAAATGTACCCAACGGTTGCTATAAGTGACGAATTCATGGAACACCAAAGAAGAATAGAAGAAGAAAAGCAGACCAAGGAGAAAGATAAATTAGACAGAGCTCAAAAAAGAAAAGACAGGCTCAAACATCAGCAAAGTAAATTGAGAAGTGGAGCAGATAATTCAAATTCGAAAAATGGAATTATTCAGCAAATAGATGAAGTAGAAGTAGAAAAATATTCAGAAGGGGCTTACGTTATCATTCAGTATGAAGGAGAATATTTTCCTGGGATAGTACTGGATAAATTAGATAATGGTTTGAAAGTAAAGGCATTGACTATGAGTGGAAACTACTGGAAATGGCCAGACAAAGATGATATTTTGAACTATGAAATTAGTGATGTTATATCTAAAATTGAAAGTCCTATATTAGTTTATAAACTAATCTCATGACGTGATAAATTTCAGTTAAATTTTATACTGGATCAATAGGAAATTTTGTTATGTTTCGTATTTTAATTTCTTATGATATTCATGTCCGTTAATAAAAATACTTTGACAAGTGATGATCTTCTGTTTTTATGAAATTTTCACTTTGTGAGAGGGACATAATTTATCTTTTCCTTCTTACTTCATGACTGGTCGGAATTCGGTATTCGAGTGGACGGATTCACGTAAAATCATCACAGGTCGAACGGAAAATGGTGTACTTGTAATTTTTTGTACCTATATTTCAATTTGCAAATATGAAAATTAAAACAAACACATAGAATATTGTATCTTCATTATTTTCAAATAAACGTATTTAACCTCAGAAATGTATAATTTGGATAAAAATCCTATCATTATTTCAACATCTTTAATGAGATTTAAAGTAAGGTACTCATAAATGGACGGAATTCGGTGCCGTTGCGTTATAAGCACCCGGAAAACAGTAATGCCAGTACGAGTCCCAGATAGACTACTCGTAGGATCATGGAACCTAAACGGTTTTGCAGACAAAAAAAACGAGCTACTGGAAATGCTATCGCGTCTGGACATAGACGTCATGGCACTCCAGGAGACAAGGATAAGAAACGAAAAGAGCTACCGAATCCCAGGATATAACACATATAGAACGGACAGGCCAGGGGGCGCTATCCCGCGGGGGAAGTAGCGCTACTAGTAAAAACAGATTTAGAGCAAAACGAAGAATGAAAACCAGAAGTACAAATAGGAGAAGCAGTAGCGGTCAGAGTCAAGATGAGACGCTACGAACAGCTAAAAATATCATCGGTATACCTACCTCCGCAAGGTAGACGAATAGAAAGAACCGACATGGCAGAATTATTCCCAGATCACCATCCCACAGTGGCCATCGGCGACTTCAACGCAAAGTCGCCAGACTGGAACTGCAGATTTGCAAACACAAGAGGCAGAGACATAGTAAGACTACTAGAGGAATTCGAAGACATCGAGGTTGTAGCACCAAACAGCCCAACGTACCAACCGCAAGCAAACGCAGTACCAAGCATTCTTGACATCGCACTAGTACAGAACGTCGACACTACGGAGATGGAAGTACTAGATGAAGGTTCGTCAGACCACAACCCCATCCTATTCACAATAGGAAGGGGAGAAGTGGAAACAGACAACCCAACAAAGCGAATCATAGACTGGACAAGATTCCAACGAGCCATACACGATGCGCTGGGTGAGATACCACGCATCGAGACAACAACAGATCTGGAGAACGCCACGGACCAGCTTCAGCAGGCAATCATACAAACAACGGAGAGAAGCGCGAGGGAAGTCCCAGCCACGCGCTATAACTTCCAAGAGCACCTTCCACCAGAATCGATGGAACTAATCAGGATAAGGAGACTGAAAAGACAGTATCAAAGAACGCGAGCACCGATGGACAAAAGGTGCATGCAGAGAGCAAACAGGATACTGAAAGAAGAGCTGAAAGCGATCCGAGAAAGACAATGGAAGACCCGTCTGGAGGAACTGAGCACAGAAGACAGATCAGCATGGCAAATGCAGAAAAAACTCAGAAATGGACCTCGACAACCCTGCCCACCAATACACGGCGAGCAAGGAATAGTATACACTGACCATGAGAAGGCGGAAGCATTCGCGGACAACTTCGAAAGGCAGTGCAAAGAGAACAACGTCCCACTCACAGACGAGGTAGAAGAAATAGAAAACCAGGTGGAAAGAACGGTACGGAGGCTTAAACGAAGAACAGATAATGAACAACCCCTGGCCCCGACATCGCCTGAAGAAGTAAAGGAAATTCTGAGACGCCTCATCACTCGGAAAGCACCAGGCCCAGACAATATAACGAATCGAGCACTGAAAGTGCTACCACGAAAGGGTATAGCAGCTATAACCAACATCATAAATGCTATACTCAGACTACAACACGTCCCGTACCAGTTCAAAGAGGCGACGGTAATCCACATACCTAAGCCCAAGAAGAACCACCTGTTCCCAGCGAACCACCGGCCAATAAGCTTACTGCCATCTGTAAGCAAAGTGGCAGAACGTGTCATCCTGAAAAGACTAGAAGAACAAACCAGAGAGCTAGGGATCCTCCCGGATGAACAATTCGGGTTCAGATCAGAACACTCAACAGAGCTACAAGTCCTGAGGGTAGTGGACTTTGCGACAGAAGGCTTCAACCTCGGCAAAGGACACAACACCGGAGCTATCTTCTTAGACGTCTCCAAGGCGTTCGACAGAGTTTGGCATGACGGACTACTGGCCAAGATGAGCGATTTCGGATACACCAAACCAATGGTAAGATTAATTCAGTCTTTTCTAGCTGACAGACGATGCCGATGCAAAGTAGGAGACGAATTATCAACGATTCGATTACTGGAGGCAGGAGTCCCGCAAGGTGCAGTCCTTTCGCCACACCTCTACTCCGTATACACGGCAGACGTGCCCAAGCCAGAGAACAACTTTAACAAGTTGGCGCTCTACGCGGACGACACGGCCCTGCTGGCGAGATCTACGAGTCAAGCACTCGTCACGAGATACCTTCAACAACAGGCAAACAGACTGGAGGAGTGGGCTAACCTGTGGAAGATCAGCATCAACCCTGACAAGAGTCAGGCGATACTGTTCACCCGCAGGCTCGTACAACCGGAAGGCAACGTCATCTTCAACGGACAAGAGATTCCGTGGACAAACAAAGCGACATATCTCGGGGTCATCCTAGATAAGAAATTAACATTCCAGGCTCACGTTCGGCAGAGAATAGGGCTAGCCAGAGGGGCCAGGAGAAGCCTGGCGCCGATCATAGGGAGAAGCAGCAACATGGCACTGAAAGTCAAGCTGCTGATGATCAGAACGATCTTAATGCCAATAATACTGTACGCGTGCACTGCCTGGGGCCAGTGCGCGCAGACATACAGGAAAAGGATTCAATCGTTTATGAATGCGAGCGTAAGGGCCGCTGTAAACGCACCGTACTACGTATCTAATAGACTAATATATAGAGACCTAGACCTGGACACGCAATATGTGGACGTGTATATGAGAGAACATGCAGAAAGCACGTTCGATAGAATCAGATCGCACTCAAATCCAGCGTTCCGCGATCTACACGATGCGCTAAATATGGATGACCCCAGGTTCCGAGAAAGGGACAAACATCCGAGGCCGACAAAACAGAATCAGAGACCGCCCCCACGAGTCGCCGTAAGGCGACTCCGGTAAGTATACTACTAACCATCATTCTCTTACAGCAAGTTCACCGCAGAACAACTCGACCGCGATTCTAGTATTCTTCAAGGAACGCCCGACATTAAAATTAAAGCCGCCGGTTAGTTTTTGGGGGCCCCCATGCTTAAATTCAGTTAGGAATAGCGCGATAAACTAATAATTCGATAAGAAGGTAAAAGCACCTAAAGGCTGACTTTCTACCAAAATGAGGATAGATGTCAATCTTGCTGAAGTGCCCAGCAGCAAGTTGAG
>WOGN01004844.1:0-13709 GCA_015342105.1 Leptinotarsa texana | reverse complement strand
GATCTACGCTACGAAATTCAATGTCCAGAATCTGAGTCTAAATTTGTGGCTCATAACAATATCTGAAGTCCTACCAATCATCATTAACTGCGAAAATATGGAACTAGTTACACGAGTGATTAAAACCAATTCCCTGCTAAAACTCTAACCCGGATGCAGCTCATTCGTTGGAAGCACTAGAATTCACTCCAAGTACTTCGTCAATAGATATAAGAACGTCACATACAAAAACCATGCCGTTGGAATACCATACAGCTGTTGCGATCATCTTCCTGAAAAACGACATCTTCCAGAACTGAAACCACTGAAACTCATCAAAATCAACGTTGACGAGTTGAACATCGCTCAACATAAATTAAACCAATATTCCGAAGAATTGGATAAACTTATTAGTGAGCCGTTTATGAACAAGCACATATCATGGTTCACATATTGCACTGTAACCTTGATCATTACATTAATCATACTTGACATCCACTGCGAATCAACCACCCCCGGATCATCCATAATCAGACAGACAACCATCCCGTATCTTATCGAGATTCGTCCCCAGGAGAAGACCAAGTATCAACCTCCAGGAACCTATGTGTGTGTGTGTGTGTGTGTGTGTATATGTGTGTGTGTGTGTTTATATGTGTGTATGTATGCATATGTATATGTGTATATAAGTCATCAACGTTCAAGTTGTTTATAGGTTGATACTACAACTCAAGCTCTGCTTGGGTAGATCAGCCTTTAAAAGTGTTTATTTTTCATTGATTCTTATACCAATATCAAAATATGTAATTACCTGAATACATTTATCTTATCTTATATTCAATTTTATAGACCAAAGACGTCTATTGTTTCCCAACATGTCTCAGAAAACGGTCATAGAATAACTAGACTGTTTCGAGGTTCCAAAGTCGAAAAATGTGGGGACAAGATCTATACACAACGACAGATATTCTACTCCAAACAGCCCGCTAACTTGCTTAGCGAAACTGAAGCGCTGAATTGTGGTGTAGCGGTTCGAAAAATGGTTTCATCGTGATTTTGTTGAAGGACGTCCGCATACTGGCAGCTGACATTCAGACTGCGGCAGATGAAAATGTTGGGTATGAATCTGAAAACAGTTACGGCCAATCGTATGTCAACGGTTAATGAACTGAGGAGACCGGGTACGGTTGAAACAATTCACCTTTCATCGTTTATAATTTTGTTAAATTGATGGATGTAGCCGTTACTACGTGGTAGGGGATCATCATGAAAAATGAGAATTGAAACTGTCTATATCTTTTTACCACTTTCATTTGTAACTAAGGTTACTGCAGTTTCGTTCTAAAAGGACATTTTCAAACTTATACATTCATCTAAAAATGATTGATTACATTAGTCCTTATAAAACACCACTGTAGGTAATAAAAGAGGTACTCAGCTCAATTGAGTACCTACCTGAATTGTGTTCACTTGTGAAAATGTGAATACACTAATTTGAAAACGGATGGGTACACTAGATCGACTTGATCATTTACCAGTCTGCACCCGCAATGTGTATGCTTATGAATTTCCGAGGATTCCAAATAGTTGAGGTTTCAACCATTCCTTGCTTAGTGCAGAATTTCCGTGTTGTTTACATCCGGGAACTTGTGGTTGCACCCCAAGTAGTGTTTTGAAAAGTTGAATCATTTTTATTCTGAAGGACCGTTCATGTTCAGCACATCGTTTTGAGAGATTTCGACCACGTTATCCCACATAAACACTATTCCACTTCGGATACTTACACTTTAAACTCCAGCTTTCCTTTTCAATGCCAAAGATGAAGTGGAAAAACTGAAGATTATAATGCTAAACATTAAATGTCCTTCAGACTAGGTAAAAATCATTCGACGTTTTCAAACCATTCGTTCCCGAATATAAATGGCACAAAAATTTCGCAATATGTAAGGAATGGATACAACCTCAATTATTTGAAATCCTTGGAAATCCATAAGTATAAACATTGCGGATGCAACCTATTATATAACAAAATATATCTGGTTTACTCACCGTTTAGCCTATGCACATTGTTGTAAGTGAACAAAATTCAGATACACAATTGAGCTGAGTACCGCTATTCTTAGCTACAGTGGTGTAATATAAAAGCTGAAGTGATCAATTATTTTTATATTATTGTATAAGTTTGATAATGTCCACGTAGAGCGAAACTACAGTAACGTTCGTTACAAATAAAAGTAGTAAAAAGTATGGATAGTTTCAATTTCCATTTTTCATCATAATTTTGTTGTTCATAAACTAAGTGACGATTATGATACGTGAAGTTCGATTGTGAAGTTTTAGCTACGATATGGATGTGTTACTAGAGTTCACTGAAATGAACATCAATAATAAAAACAACATTCTGAATAAACTGAATGAAAACTTTTTTACATCAAACAAACATCCAGGATG
This sequence comes from Leptinotarsa texana, assembly GCA_015342105.1. Classification (NCBI taxonomy): domain Eukaryota; kingdom Metazoa; phylum Arthropoda; class Insecta; order Coleoptera; family Chrysomelidae; genus Leptinotarsa; species Leptinotarsa texana. Next base: position 11,279 of record WOGN01004844.1, on the reverse strand, counting down.
AACTTGAAAGAACAGATTTTCAATCAAATAAGGCATACGTATCTAAGACCCATTTTTCTCTGAATCTGCTCTCTGAATATGGTACCAAGCAAACAATGCAGTAGCATTTTTTCCATTCCGATTTCTGATGAGTATTTTTTTCTTTCCTTTCAGAATTTTTCTTTTACTTTTTCTTCCGTCTGATTTTTTTCTAAACTTCCATAGGTTTGTTTCGTCCTCATTTTGATGCTTTCAACATATCACTTCTTTCTTTGGTGTATCAGTATAAATAGTTGATTTTTTAGTTTTTCACTTTTTATTGAATTTCCTTGTGGGTGATTTTGGTATTGGCAGTACTGTCTCCGCAGTGAAGAAGATACGATTATTAGTAGCTTGTGCATTTGTAGACGGTTTTGTTGGACCGATTTGAAAGATGCCGATGCTACCAAGTCTAGGTGGTATTATAAAAGTTCCTTTAGGTTCATGAATGTTTGCTTGATGACTTATTCAAACTTTTGACTAATAGAGATCTTCTTGCTCACCCGTTGTCTGATGTAACAACTGTAATTTTTCGGGTAAAAGAGAAGGCGATGATGATAGTATTTCACCTCCAGTTGGACTGTTATTAGATTCAGTAAAAACTGCAAACTAAATATAGGTTTTTGAATTAAATCTATCTGTTCTCTCAGTTTTGCATTTTCCACATAAGGTATATCTGTTACAAATGCAGGAGCATTTTACTCAGTGCAGCTCGTTTCGACTAAAAATACACTTTTCATCTGGTAATATCTATTTTCATTCATCTCCTCAATTTCAAATGAGAGATGAATTTTTCACTATGTATTTTTCAGAGGTTATGCTACTTTTCAGGCCAAACCGAAAATGTGTTCTTCATTCACATGAGTAATTATAAACGATAAAATTCAATAATTTCAATAATAACTCATGGCTCCAAGCAACACTTTCTGTAAACTTTGGCGGTCTAGGGCTACATTCGGTTTCTTCTTTAGTTTTACCAGCTTTTCTGTCATCAGTCAATAGTGTTTCTGATCTTATCGATTCCATCCATCCTTCCATATTCATCAATATTGAAGACGTTTTTTATGTTGAAGGTGAATCACTTTGTCATGCCGCAACTAATATTGCTCCTCCTACAGATAAAAAAAATGCAAAGTGCATGGAACCGACATCTTCTGAACATTATAATTGATAATCTTCTGGAATCTACAAGTGTTTATGATAAGGCTCGTCTGAAAGCAGCAATGATCAAGGAATCGGGTGCTTGGCTGAATGCTTCACCCATTACATCTCTTGGAACAATATTAGACAATGAATTTTTCAGAATAGCAGTGGTACTAAGGATGGTTTTATCTATTTGTGTGCCTCATAATTGTATTTGCGGTAGTATAGTTGATGAGACAGGTACACATGGTTTGAGTTGCAGAAGAAATGCAAAGCGTACATCTCGACATCATGGTGTCAGCGGACGTTCCTGCAATTCTGGAACCATTACGTAATAGTCGATATGATGGTAAACGACCAGATGGTATGTCTCTCATACCATGAAAATACGGTAGACCTATGGTAAACTTCACTTGCGTTGACATGGTCGCAGCTTCTCATCTAGCCGAATGTTTGAAGTCTGCTGCAACCACAGCATTGTCTAGCGAAAAATTGAAAAAAAAAAAAAATCTTGGTAACAACTATCTGTTCCATCCAGTAGCGGTTGAAACTTTTGGTGTTTGTGGCCCAGACTGTTATTCGGAAGGAGAATAGGCCAAGCTCCATTCTACATCTTTTTTGATGTAAAGAATTAGTATTGCTATTCAACATGGCAATGCTGCTTCGGTCCTTGGAACTATTCCTCTTTCACATAGTATTGAACAGATTATGCATTGCCCCCATTTTAGTACGGAACTACCGAGATATGTGGATATTTATTGGTTTCCTATAAAGGTTGATTCGCAAGTGACTGATCTACCTTCTTCTTTTTCAGTGCGGTCAATGGGCAGAGGTCATTCTTGCCCCCCAAATATGAGTTACAGTCGTAATGGTTCTGGTTCCCTTTCAGTGAAAAAGCTTCATGAAGCAAGAGCCGAATCGATCCCTCTACGAAACCATTTCTCCCTTGGAAGGATCGATTGTAGCTTGAGAAATAGTTCTGTAAAACATGTTCTTCCTTAAGAATCAGTAGAGAGTTGTCCTGAGAATCTTTAGGAGAAAATTGGATTACATAATTTAGGAAACACTTGCTACATGGATATCATTTTACAAGTGTTGGTCATAACCAAAAATTTCAAGAACGAGGTTTCAGTAATGATCAAGAACGAGAACGTTTCCTACTTATTCAACAAACTCAAATACCTGTTTATTATCTTTCCCTCTAACCAACCTTCAAACTTCACTAGATACTCGTTAGGATAACAAGAGGATTGTTCCGTTTCCTAATATGACTAATAACCACTCCTTGCAAAGCTCATTGTTGAATCATCTGAAAATGGAACTTTTACAGAAAACAAGTATAGTTGAGGCACCAGTCAACCTAATAATAATACTGATGATCTTCAAACATGACTCAACCTCTGACAGAAGCATCAAACTCTTACGAAGGTTAGAAATAGATGAACACTTCAATCCAGCAGACCACTACTATGATCTTCATGCAGTTCACTGTGGTTCTGGCATTGAATCCGGTCATTATTAGACATTGGTCAAAGACAAAACGGACTGGTTTAAGTTTGACGACAGTCGTGTCACTGAGTGTTCTGGCGATGTATTGAATTCATTGGTACATCTGGAGACTCCCTACATTTTGTGTTATGTGATGGAGAACATTGTCAGATCAAGATCTTCAGATGATGTGGTGCTTTAGGTTTTTTCGGGGTTTCCTGCAGCTGAAAAAGCAAGTGCGCCACTGGAATCAATGAAGTCGCCTCGGAGTGCCAAGTAATTTTTGTTGTTGTTTCAAAATTTCTTGATTTATATTTTGGAAGTGTTGTTATTGAATGAATTACACAATATTATTTTCTACAACCTCATCATCGTGCTATTAACGTGAGATTGAATCAAAAATTATTCGCTCTATATTCATAAACGAAATTATTGTATGCGTTTTCAAATTAAACTGCTCTTTGTGCAATGCAATTTGTTTCCTCACGTTCTCAGGCCAATGTTCCCTTCAACTGTTTATGCAATGTGTTTTAATTATCGACTGAATACACATAATTTTGTGATAATTAGACCGTGTAGGAGTAATTTAAACCAGTTTCTGCAAGAGCGCAACGACAATAGATCCTTCATTACTGAAATTGATTGTTTCTATATTCGACAAATATTTTACCTATTTAAGCAACAAAAAAGATTAGCGTTTTCGATCTGATTTGGGCGTTTATTTCATTTGATGAAGATAGTTTTTCTGAGGAAATAGATATTAGTTAAATTACGCCATGATTATAAAAATCACTTATGTTACGAAACCGGATATATAATTATTTTATTTGCAAAATATGAATATTCATGAAACAGATATCGAAATAATTCAAATCTCTTGTAAGCATATGAGAGTAATGCCCAAGAGATGAAAGTGTGGCTACCCTATTGGACTATGGTCCTGATGTTGTAGGTATATCAGATTATCAGACTTTTTCTGATGATGAAATTGCAGAGATTTTATTCATTTTTTCACTTATTTTATTGATATTGAACCAAAAAGAATGGAATGGAATTCATCAGCAATATTATTCTTAGATCTGTATGCCTCATTGAGTTTAACTTCTTGACTGAAATTATGACTGAGCTAGAGATTATGAGTCACAAACGCACTGTCTATGGGATCGCAACATTGATCTAAATCTGGCGTTTAATCGTATTTGAGCGTGTATTTAAAACCGATTCGTAGTTATATTACGTAACAATAAGAATCGCCAGAATGGAATGATTCAATTTGTGTCAAATTCATTAATGAAAACAACCGTTTTTATTTTCTATAACTTCAATTATAATCAGAATTGTGCAAGTAATAATTTTACAGCTTTATTTTCTACATTCTTATAACGTGTTTGGTGAAAAGTTTTTAGAACTTAATAAACTATAACGATCAAAATAAAGCAGCAACTGACAACTGACGTAACGTAATGTCAAATTCTGTTTCAAAACCAATCATAATGAATTCATTTCGAATCATCGTTTCAACAACATAATGAATATATTTGGATCACAGACGAATATTTTTTTGATACATTAGCGCCAGATATCGCCCTAAGATAAAAGGAACTTTCGAAGAGGGTCCCATTGCGATTTATATTTCGACACATGTTGCCGAATGAAATTCGTTCTCTTTCATTCACTTCATTTTCCAGTGCAAAGCAATTTGTTGAAACTTGAGCACAAAATCAAAGCATTCTCAGTACAATGCCAGCCAGGACTGTTTCTACATGTTATAGACCTCATCAGTGATGCTAGGTTGAATCATAAATACTATTCAAGAGTTAACTTGGTAAATATATACAGAAACACGGAAACCCATTCATTATTATAAAAATATGATTATATGAAAATTCCAAGATTTTTTTGACTAATATAAATATCCGAACGGGACAATATATCAAAGTCGGACCACATCAAAAAAAAATTCTCAGTACTTTCTGCCTCGGAGTAGGAGCAATCGACTTTTTTAGATAAAAACAAAAATCTTGTAACCTTTTATAGAAAGTTTTTTTCCATTTTCTATACAACGACACATACCAGGAAACTAATGATTATCAATATTGCAACCAAAAAAGGATTGTAACAGCTCCAAAGTTGGGTATTATGAGTTATATGAAATTTGTAATGTGTGGAAGGAAGAAATTGTTCACAAAAATTAATGGTACACTCAACCAGATAGGTGCGTAGTATACATTAAAACGTTTATTGAAAGCATGTATTGATTCATAGTCATTCTTTCAATTAATATATTTATGGTTACAGAGAACTCATGTTATTCAACATAATAAAATTTCATTATAAAAATCCATAAAACTACTTTATGAATTGAAATGTCTTATACATGAGCAACATAACAATATCTTATGAAACTAATGTATCAGTTTCTAGCTTCAATGATAAAAATTGATGGATGTCAGAATCTTTCTTCATTGGGACAAGAAATGGCGAACCCTAAAACAATAAAGGAGTATAATGGGTGGAATGTACCTGATTTACTGAATTTATAATTATAATAATGCATTCAACTGACCGTATTTATCAATTTCACGAAGTAAATTTATTTTCCAAATTAATACGTTCATGGAAACTGTAACTCAGCATACATCATTACTACAAACTCATTTATGCTTCTGATGTATTTCTTTTGTTGAATTCACTGTTCAAATTAAAAAAAATCATTGAAATAGTAACGCATATTTCATTGGTACCACAAACCGATTAATTCTTTATATGTAATGTTTTTGTATTTTATTAATTTAATTCACTGTAAAGAAAACAGCGGTGGTGAACGTATCACCGACGGCTACAACACAATTAGATCAGTGATACATTCCTAAGTCAAAAACCTTGGGCTCAATGGGTTCAAAAATATTGGCAAAACCTGTTTGATGAACAGTGTAATGCAAAGTTTATCAAATCCGAGATGGTTACTGGAATATTTGAAAAATGATCAGTACATGAAAGATATCAATACTAATACTTCTAGTATGGAGGGTGCTTTAATCAAAGCTTTAGCAGAAGTTAACAAGGAATTGTGGTCAGAAGATTCATCCGGTAGACCAGTAAACACAGTCTCCTTAAAAGTCAGATTCAGAATGTTGCCCCTCGATTCATGGGTCCTGCTCATCAAGACGCCCAGGAGTTCCTTCGTGATCTTCAAGAAGTTTTACATTATGACGTTAATAGAATTATTGAGAAACCTGAACCGACCTCAATGGAGATTTACGAAAAATTGAGCGTTAGTGAAGAAGCACAAGAGTCATGGCTGATTTATTTGAGTACATATAACTCCACGATTGTAGATAATTTCGTTCGAGTTGCAAGGGAAGAAAAACATACACAAAGTCTCTATCAATCCATAAGTTTCCCCGTATTTCAGTCATTTATTTTAAAAAATTCTCTCAAACAGAAAGATTTGGAGGTGAGTTAAATGTTGCTATCGAATTTTCTCTAGATGGATCAGATATGAACAATTACGCAGCAGACAATGTGACTCCTTGTCGCTATAATCTAGATGCACTTTCGAATCACAATGGGTCTACTCACATCGGACATTATACAGTATACTGCAGACATCTCTACACTGTTACGTGGCATGAATACAATGATTCACACGTGTCAATAATTTCACCAAAATCGCTTGTGAGTGGAGATGCATACATCCTTTTTCATGAAAAGGAGGAAACGAGTTCCTACCTTTGAGTCTTTCGAAAATTCATTTTTGAACTGTTTTAATGTTATAATGAATTTTATTGATTTTTCAAATTTTATTATTGCAGAAATACAATTCAATATTTATATGAAACCAGACGACAAACTATTTTTGTTACTTTTGGAATATTCTGCCAAAAAGTTAATTTTTATGGTGAAATTCTGATTTAAACCTAATAGGATAAAATGTTTTAGTGTTTGGCGAAAAAGTCAAATGGAATAGACATATGATTTTGAAACCACTGTATCACTGAAATTTTGGATTTGAAAATGAATATCGTCAAAATAACCACCAATATCCTGAATGTGAAGTAGGTCTCTTCCAACGGTAAATTCTATATGAAATTGAACCAAAGTTCTCGACTAAAACACGATTCAGTTTCCAATTCGATTCAGGATATTTGTGATCGACCATGTAGATAAGAATCCACAACGTGTTACTTTAGTAACAGTTACTTTAGTATTGTGCTTGCTTGACAGCTGTCACTATCGATACTGGTAATTCAGTATTCAGTATTTCATGATTCAGAAAGTGTTTTCAATTCAAGATTTCCTAAAGATTCTATTTGCCGAAAATATCTCAGAAAATCGGTCAGAAAATTCAAAATATCTGGGAGTGTAGCTAGAGCTAGAGGAACCGAAAAAACTGTATTCCGTACGAGAAACACATAAAAATCGTAGTGAATAGTGTGAGTAACCTCCTGCAGCCGTTGACAATAGTTTCTTGTGAGAATGATGTCTCAGCAACCACCATCATGAAATACATCTGGAGACAAGATTTTTATTCTTTTGAACTGAAGATATAACACTGATTGAATATCACCCTCACAGAAAAATGCAATTTTGTGACACGATTGACTACAAATCTAAACTTTATAAAGAGTATGTTTCAGTAGCGATTGTCCTTTTTCTGTACTTTCTCAATTTTCAGAATGTGCGATATTATCGGACATTCAACATATTTTAGGGAAAGATATCACTTAAACTATTATAGAAATAAATGTATGGACAGTAAAATATTGAAAAATCATATTGTTATTCAAAACTTCAATTACCTATAGATTCAAGAAATTGAGGCAAATAATCAAGATGTATTCGAAAATGTAGTTGTTTTTCAGCAATATTTAGTCCTGTGAGTAATTGGTTGGATCAGAGAATACCAAGTATTTGTGATGCCCTTTTTGGAATTTTTGGTGTAGTAATGAATATTACTGGACTTTTATCCCAACAAAACATCATTACTTTCAACACCTCGATACGTGATATAATCACCAAGTGATCATTTTCAAGAGGAAGATCAAACTAAAAAAGTTTAAACTGAAACAGCATATTCTTTCTCTTAAAGATGATCACTTGGTAATTGAAACATATCTTGAAGTGTTAAAAATAACGTTTTGTTATTGGGATAGAACTTCAAGAATATTCATAACCAGGTATGTGAATTAGAAGACGCGTTTACCGGATTTGACCCTTCTAGATTTTTTCTTTCAGGTCAGATTCGAACGAAAGTTCATGTTACGTAACCTGAGACAATACGGAAATTGAGAAACAGAATTAACGAAACTTGTGCTAGTATTAGCACAGAACCGTTATAAAATGTATAAAATGAGTCCGAAAATTAACTGAATCCGCAACCAATTATCTGAATTCAGTAAATTGTATAAATATCAGAAAATGTAAAAAGACTCTTTTAGGAAATAACGCCCTCTCGGCGGCAAATGATGTCACGTTATCGACTTTTTATCGGAAAATATCAAAAATAATTTATTTTCTCGTGGATTGTGCGACTCCGTTCAAAATTTGAGAGAGGATGGACTATTTATGTCCACATTGTTTATTGTTTTTGCTGATCTGTGGAAACTGTATACCAACTTACCAAGTTCCATTAGTAGTGTAGAAAAAATTTAAGTATAGAAATTAATTTGACTTCACAAACGGATATTTTGAATCATTCCATTCCTTTTAGCGAAATTATTTAATAAATCCAAAATGAACTATTCAAGAGGACCTTTATTGAATACCGCTCCCATTGAAATTGTTTTGTCTATTGGGAAAATAAAGACATATCATGATTATTATTATTTTATTATCAGTTCTATCCATACTCATGATCGAAAATGCAATATTTTGATTATTCTTTCATACTATGAAAGTGTTTCGTTAATTGTTCAACGTATTGAAGTGGTACAAAATCTAAATTGAAAACATTTCTTGATTATCTCAAGCAATCTTCAATATGGTTTTCGAAAGTACAAATCAACAGTTACCTTCTTCCATATGTCATTCATCTTTGGTATAACGCAATCAAATATAGAGCATTTCGAGCTGTTTCGTTTCATAGTTTCGAAGTGAATAACCGTGTCTGAAATGAAGGTTTATATCAACTAAATTTCGATGTTATCATTTGCCAGATCGTTTTTATCGTTTTTATCTGTGAATCTTCAGTTTTCTCAAAGGTCATTTCTCATAGAATGTAACGTTTTTTTTGCTCAGAGTATAACGCAACCTATTTAATGAAATTCCCTGTATATATGTCATATTCGATCACGATCAATTCATTTCGTACTGTCCTAGTGATGCTCTTTATTGATAGGTGCCACCAACCAACAATGGATACGAACCTAATATTTATCATTTATAATGTTGTCTATACCAAGAACATTCCAAGTTCTACCTGTCTCTATTAGATGGCACACGACTTCACTCTTCCGAATCCCAAACTCCATCTCTGTCCTCTAAAATTATTTTTGAATATTGTGGATAGTTACCAAGGTGATGTGATGATAAGCGGCTTTGCTTCTCTCTGCCTCAGCAAATTGCGTTTATGCATTATTTCTTAATTGGATTCGTTATGCTGTATGGCTATTGCTTTTTCATCACTTTGTAGATCATTTAATAGTATTAGGTTTTATACCTATTTGGAATAGAAGCCTTCCTCTATTGGGGTAAGGAGTATTTCAAAACACATTTTCCAGGAACTATTCTAACGGCTACCACTGTGAGAGCATCATGAAATTATTTTGCAGTATCTGAATTTTTCCACACAAAGTGATGAAAATCACTTTGCATTTTGTTGTAAATTCATTTGTACAGATACAAAAATTCAACTCCACTTTAAGTGGAGTATAATATACGGACTTTCAGTCCCGTGACTGAATAATTATGATTTCATTTACATTTTTGAAACTCTTCATGAAGAATTCCTTTAAGGGGCCTTCATTCACATTACTGAATTTCGATTGTTTTGTTAGCATTCACCATAAAAGTAATTGTCGTTCGAGAGTGAAGGGTACTTCGTCGTTACTTTCGCTGTGGTATTGAAATTAACAGAAACATTCTTTTTTAGTTTCACATGATATAATTTGAAAGCAAATGCATTAAGAGAATCAGACGTATTATTCAGGTGTGAATGAATAGTTGAATTCAGGAGATCGATCAAAATGAGGAAACGTATTCAAACGGAATAAAGGAAACAATTGTTTTTCAATAAAAATTGAACCAACCGTTCTTCAGAAGAAATATAACATCCTAACAACTAATTTTTCTTCATTTTCAGTATTTTAATGTTGATATATGTCACAGGAAGGGTTTGACGGTTTATAACTCCTATTTATTATAAGCGAGCACTTTTAATAGCTGGTCGTGCTTTCATCTTGAGGGCTCTATTGAAACTGTGTATTGCGAGGTTTGATTTATATATTATTGGGTTTATGTATCCTTGTTGAGCTAGTCGTACCTCAGGATCATTTTTTTTTCTTGGTTTGGTCTATATAGAATTTGTTGCAGTCCGAGTATTGTATGCTGTACACCTCGTTTAGGTTTTTGTCTTCTTATTTTTCGTGTTTGGCTTGTATGTGATAATAATGTTCAAGGCTTTGAAGATTATTATAAGTTCTTTGATTTGATGACCTACGTACGTGAATGCTGTCCATCGTTGTGTTGTTTTATCTATTGGAGTGGTTTGATCCTTGTTCTATATCGGCCAAATTCTATATCGGCCAAACAAAGAAAAAACTGATCCAGAGGTACGACAACAAAAAGGCATACATAAACCCAATAATATGTGAATCAAATCTCGCAACACACGCCATACAAAACAAACATAATTTACTCCCATCAGAGAACATAAAACAGGTCAATGAAGGAAACCGTATGGACATCTGGGAAAACTTCTATCCATAAATGCAACAGTCATAATTCATTCATCAATGAACAAATACAAATCAAAACACAACAAGACCTAACATTATACCAAACAAAACAATGCACACTCCTAGAAACAGTAAACTTAGAGAAGAATATTACCTACCTAATGTAACCAAATTGGCCTAGAGTACCTGCACTAAGGCATTCTAACCGCATAAAAGGACAGACAGGAAGATGACACGCTCAGTTTGAATAGAACCTTGAAGATGATATCTTGAGGTTGCAGGCAAGGTCTAGGATGAAAACTCTTTGTTAGTTTGTCAAGCTTTCGGAAATGTATATATTGTTATGATATATTTATTGTTTATAAGAATTTTCACCAATGAGACTAGTTGATAAGTTTGTTCGTTTAAAATACAGGTTAGATACTTTATCTTAGTTAGTAATTTCTTATCTTTTGTTCTTATCTGTTGTAAAATGATTACGCACACAATGTAACAACTAAATCATTCTTTATAGTCTATTTCAAAAGAGTGTAGAGTAATAAAATCTCATTAAGTATTCAAAAGCGCTACAGGGTGATCCGTCAATAAATTCTGTCACTTCCCTAGTCCGCATTGCAAAATTATGTCGTTTCATAAAGAGCAGGTAGGTATCACCCTGTTTTAAGGGATTTGTCCATTGTTATCGACGGATAAATACTGAGCCAGAGGCGCGCTAGTGGGATAATTGCCAAA
>WOGN01004843.1:0-13319 GCA_015342105.1 Leptinotarsa texana | reverse complement strand
GATCTCTTCCCTTTGTCTAATTTAGGTTTGGCATTGAATAATTTGTTTCCTAAATTTCCGTTGGATGTGTAGGATGTTTGTAGATTGAATTTTGAGAGATAATTTTTAATATTCCCGGAGATTCTACCGGCATAATTGATACTAACATATTTGTGTTCTGGTCTTGCGGAAATTGAAAATAGTATAGTAATGGAATATAGGAAGTTGAATATAGTATAATAGCCGAAACTAGTCAACAATGAAGAAATAGCGTGAAAAATAGACAAAAGTGTGTTCTTGTAGTGTATCCTAAATTTCGAGTCCTGTTTAGTGGTTAGAATTTATATACGTAATTGTATTGATTCTTATATTTTCCTGGATATAGGTGGGAGTTTTATTTTGATTATTTTGCCCTAGCGGCTATGATTTGAAAGTATACTGCATAAATTTGCCTTCATCAGTGCATCTTTCTTCTATCATTTGTGTTGTTCACAACATTATCTAACCTAATTAAATGTAGGTATTACTTTTTCTGAAGTGAAAATATCAAATGCTTCCTTTAATTTTTTAAGTTCGTCATGGATTCTACAAATACTACTATTTTTTATCTTTACAGGTATCGACACACTCATCGGTAAAAAATTGTCCTACTTCCTAGTTCAGTTTCCCAATGCTTGTTATGTAGTGCATAAGACTCAGAATGAAATCTTCCACTTGTTCGACCCATATGGTGTACAAAGAAGTGCAAAGGCAGGATGGGTACGTTGCAAGAGCCTCAAACAGTTGAAATTTCGATTGAAAAAACTCATTATATCTGGTGGAGAATCGTATAGATTTTATAACTTTGAAGTAACTTCTATTCAGAAGGCACCGAAGGAGGTTTTGTTGAGTTACAGGTTGCAACAGTATGATACTGAAATGGTTCCGAAGAAAGAATACTTAGGTAAATAAAAATTTCAAGGATTACAACCACTAGTGCTCCTTCTAGAATGTTACTTCACTTTTCAAATAACTATATACATACATATACATGAAAGAAACATGGGTATATAAGGTATATTCAGGCATGAACATTGTTGAGAACTTTCGAAGAAACAAAGAAAAAATTTACTACAATGAAAACTTTTCATGAAGATATGTAGATCATATGAAATTTTTTTTCAGATACCAACTGAAAGAAAGAACCCTGCCGAAACAACATGAATATTCACTTACACGAAAATCATTTCCCAGCAAACACACTTGTTCATTTACGTAAATATGACATCAAATCAACGGAGCATCTCTATAAATACTCCATTATATTTCAAAGATACTTTAACCCCATATTTACATAAATAGTTTATGTAAATATGTCGTAGCTATTACGTAAAAACTTACGTCAATATGGTATATTATGTTTCACTTAACTCCTATGTAAAGTTGTTACTTCAATATTACGTTCGCTGTGTTGGTAACATCCAGACGTACTTGACTTTTTGACAGATAAAAATATATGTTGGTCTGTGTCAAGTTCTGTGGCAGAGACTAGAGTTTTTGAGACATTCTTATCACGGGATACGTTGAGATTTGTGTTTTGTTGATAAGTATTTTTTACAAAAAGAAAACTCTGGAGGCAGAGTTTGGTCAGGAAGTTTTGGTTTGTGAAGGATGCTTTTTCCAGTTAATGATTTCAAGTTTTTCTACGAGCGAGTGTTATATTTGTTTATATTTACTCACTGAAGTTATATAAAATATATGTAAAATAATGATATTAATGTTACGTAAAAATCAGGTTGTATTTGTGGCGGACATCTCGCCATAAAAGGATGTAAGTTTTATATAACATCGTTACATAACACGTATTATCAGTAATGTAACATTCATGTCAATTTTACATAATTGTGTTTGTTGTGTTATTCTCTAAACATTTATTGTGGAATTGAAACATATATTATATATTCACAGAAAAACCACGCAACATGATGAATAGAAGAGCATTCATAAACATTTTCATTTACATGGAAGTCTAGCATCCTCAAAGTATACTTCTCGAAGTTTCCGATTGAAAACCCTTGTTTCCAATACCTAATCAGCACTTACTAGATGGATTGAAAAGTTTATAGACTAACATACAGATGGCCATACTAGTATTGAATTCATATGATTTTTTGTTGACCCTAACTTTCAAAAGGCACGTGTATAAATTTCACAGCTGTCGGACTTGTTTAAATATCAATTTCTATTTTGTCCCCGTCACTGATGCCAGCGTTGTTTCCAATCCCCGAAACAGTTCTGATATGCACTTTTTGGTGCATATGAACAAGCAATGGCGAGTGAGCAGATATATTATCGTGATGTAAAATCCATGAATTGTACTTTCACGGTTCTGGACATTTTTTTTTGTATTGCTCCTCCATGTTGACCGTACGAACATGTGGCAAGTACTTCATAAATGAAAAAAAAAAGTTTGAATTTTGACCTCTTAGTATCTATCTAATAAATTGTCTCTGTAAAAGCAAAAACGGTTTGTAATGCAGCTGAAAACTTTAAGAAGTGGTATCCTTGATAAAACCTTCTTTGAAAGGGAACGATTATCCAGATCGTTCGTAGATCCAACGAAGAATGCAATGGAAAACAAACAGTCAAATGAAAATCAAATGGACCTATGGTATCACCAATTAAGACACTACCAACTCAACAACCACCAACATCTTTCACAACTACCTACGTTACAATCACAATATGATGTTAGAACTTCTTCGAGCTACTCACACTCAACCAAAAAGCACCACTCGATAATAAATGCGAACATACAGAAATTAAAAAAAAACAATTGAAGGTGATGGTACCACGACAAGAGTGAAATAAATAAAAATGTTTTTCACAAAGTACACCTTGATCTACGATTTGATTTTCACAATCTTTATTTTGACAGTATCTTTTTTCTAGTGAATAAAATACTTAATAGTATATTGTACAACAAGTGAGATAAACGACATATCGAGTGAGAAATATGTCATTTTCTCACGCATTGTACACTGTACTTTTTCTGCGGTTGCGTTGTTTTCAAGTATTGAAAATTCAAATACATATATAATAATACTTGTATGTCATTAACTTATTTTTATATTTTATTTAAACAGTAATTAACAGTAATATTTGTACAATTTTCTAAAGTAATTCCTGGTAGGTCATTTTGTTTCAACATGAATTGAAATATTAACTGCGGTCGAAGTTGAAGGGGAAACGTACTGAACTTCCACAGCATTGTTGTGTTCAGGTTCTAATGGCGCTAGAGGCTGAATGGATTCTACTATACTTTTTGAAATTTTCATTTTGTTAGCTATGGAGTTGTCGTGTTGTGGATATAAGATTCAGCATTGCTGGATTTCCAACCCCCATGGCGTTTTGAAGTTGAAAGATCTGCCCCTGCATTAACTGAAATAATCGCAGATGACCTTCGGAAACAGTTGCCAGTATATACTTCAGGGTTCGGTAATTGCAAAAATTTCGTTATTTATTTCGCCATGGTGCCAAATTTATTCATCCCCATAGGCTGTTTCGTACATTTGCTATTTTTGTAATTTAAAAACCTTTTTCATTTGTGCATGGTCGAAGGTACAAATATATTTTGTAAAGTTGGTAGAATTCTCCTGTGACTGTGAAATTTCTAGGAACCTTGGTTTTAGTATCGGGTAATTTTATTAAAAGGGACAAATTAAGATCATTCATGTCATCAATTTTTAATTTTCGAAGTTTATCACAACGGCATGCCCCTGTAAGGCCAATAGCTAAAGCAGCCTGAAATCAAAGTCAAACATTAATTTTTCGATAATAATTTGAAAATTTTCAATTCATACCTCTATCAGCAAATATTTTTCATCAGGTGCATCTTTTAAAATTTATTGAATTTCTTCAGAAGTGTGTTTTTGACTGTTTTGGAGCATATTTTTCAGCTTTGCGTTTAAAAAATGCACGTAGTTTTACGTATTTTGATATATCAAAACAGCTTTTAATGATTAAGATACTCCTCAGCATCGAGTACTGAGACCATAAACTTGATTTGTTTGAAGGTGGTTGACAATGTTTTGTGCTGTATTTCATCAGTTCGGACTTCCATTGTCTAATCTAATATAAATTGATTTGAAAACTCTGAAAAAACAATTACAAAAATAAATAAGATTAACCGAAAATAACAATTTTATTAAACAAAAATTGAATTTACAAAAAATTAACATATAGGCTACAACCAAACAAATAAAATTAAATTATTGATAAAAGCTGAAAAATAAAGATTGAAAAATTATTATTAGCAGTTATCACACGAAGACGATTGTGGATACTAACAATCGAAACGTCGTGGCATAACTTGGTTTGAAACCTCTTTAATTTGTTCAAATTGATTTTTCCTTTTTGCTAATAATAATTATTTAATCTTTATTTTTCAGCTTTTATTAATAATTTAATTTCATTTGTTTGGTTGTAGCCTGTATGTTAATTTTATGTAAATTCAGTTTTTGTTTAATAAAATTGTTATTTTTGGTTAATCTTATTTATTTTTGTAATTGGTTTTTCAGGGTTTTCAAATCAATTTATATTAGATTAGACAATGGAAATCCGAAATGATGAAATACATAATCTTCATGATTTCAATCTTCTTGACAACTTTTCAAAATAAACTAACAAGGTATTTTCGAAACAAGAATTTACCTTGGCTTTCATTATCCAGTCCATAAAGTTTCTGTAAGTGATTTCACATTTTTCTTTTGATATGATTGCTAGCAAATTATTGCAACCATCTATTGCTTTCTGAAAAATTTCTGGAGGTGTATTTCCCAACTCATAATCTTGGTATTCCATTATATTCAATATTTAATAAATCTGAACTGTTTATACTATAACAATCAAGAATAAAACTATTTTCGTTGGGTTAGTTGACAGCAATAATTATGCAGTGCTTCGGTTTTGTTGTTATGGAAACGCCGACAATGGGCTACTCGGCGTAGCGTTGTAACATGGAGAACATGTCATATCAATTTGACATGTAACAATTCATGACTGACTTGGGTTATCTGGATAACAGTGAGAAATTATCTCTCACTGTAATGACGGATATTTCTTACTGTGCGAGAAATATTTCGTTTTGAACGTATGTAAGCGATGAGAGAAGTGGCACATTGTATAGCATCCGTAGAAAAAAATGTTTTTTGTATAATTAAGTGTTCATATCAAAGTATTTGTTTCAAGAGTATTTTTCTTTCGTGTACTTCAATGTTTATATGAAAGTAGCTGTTTCGAAATTGCTTTTCTTCCATTTTGTCGGTGTTACTTCTGTGCATGTCCTACACTTCTTTGTATAGAGTTACCTTTTTTGAAATCGATTGCTTCCTTCCTTCCTTTGGAACATTCTCACATCTATTCCTCAAAATAGATTTGTTCTGCAATCATTCACACAATTTCTGAATTATATTAATAATAATTGCATCAGTTTTGAACCAGAATTCTAACGATAAGAAATCGCAAAAGTTCGCACTAATCCAGAAATTATAATATACAGTGTTCCAAACAGTGCATCACATAGCTGTTTTTGAAAGTGTTGCTTTTTGTTGTGTGTTCTTGGTCCCCACAAGGATTATTTTCAGAACTTTTCGGAAAAGTCTTATTTGCCATGTTCTGGTGAGTTTAGAACTAGACTGATCAACTTGAACTCTGTTTCTTAATTTATAGGAGTGGTTGGTACCATTCACCTGAGTTGCTCCTACTACCTGTGTTGGCCCATCTGCTTTTAATAATAATAATAATAATAGCCTTCATTGCCCAATAGTATGTTTAAAAAGTACCTAATATAGGTCCTTATGATTACAAAGTTACAATTTGAGAAAACGACTAAGAAAATTGTAATATACGAGTATTAAAATAAAGTAAAAAACTATACCAGAAAATTAAAAATTCTCCATGAAATACTGAGATGCAGTGTCAACAGTCTATTCTAGGGATTTCAAGGAAATTCAAGGGAAATTGATAACACACAAATTTCAAATTATTGCAAATGCTAATAATAGGTGACTTAGGTCAATAATAGGTGAAAGTTGGTTCTGACCAATCGGCTGTAAAAAGTTTTCGTACTTCTAGTTCTAAAATGAGTCACACAGAAATTTATAAGAGACAACACATCCATAGCGTCCACATTGTTATGCAGTAATTTATACAGAAAAATTATTGCAGCAAGTTTTCTGTGTAATTCACGACTTTCAATATTGAATGTTATGGTAAGAGATTCATTAATACCTCTATTGAAATAAATATCATCAGATTTGTAGTAAATAAACTTTAGGAAATGACGTTGAACTCCTTTAATTAATGTATTATAGCAATTGTAGAATGGATACCATAGAACAGCCATATTCTAATTTTGACCTTTCCTAGGTTACATAAAGAGTAAATATAGCAGATATGTTTGTAAAAGATCTACCTACAATTGCGAAATATAAAGCTATAAACTCTCAATGCTTCACTTACTTTCGATTTAATATGGTTGGAAAAAGACAAATTTTGATAAAATATACACTTTGAGTTATTTCGTGACAGTAAAATGGTATCTACTCGGTAATTGTACTCGATGAATGACATTTTCCTACTACAAAACGGTACTTTAAATTTGGATGCATTGAATTTGGATGTTAACTTCACTGTCGTCGTATTACAGTCTTCGATAGCGTCGACAGGTGAATATAGTTTTAAATCATCTACAAAACATAACTCATTATAATCGAAATAAATACTGAGAATACAAACTGTTCGCATTGCTGCTGAATAATGAAAACCAAATTGGTGAAGTTTTTGTAGAAGGATCATGTGATCAAGTTGATCAAATGTTTTAGCGAAATCAATATACGTCATATCAACTTGAGCACGATTATCTAAGACATCACAAATATTTTGGACTAATACAATTAAATTTGTTATGATGGATCTGTTAATCATAAATCCATGTTGTTGCGGAGATATGATATTACAAACTGAGGAATGTTCGCGATTAGAGGTGACAATTTCGAGAAATTTAGCAAAGTTCGATTGGATTGAGATATGACGATTATTCCGAATTTCAGATGGATCTCCAGACTCAAAAATGGGACAAACTGGTGAAATCTTCCATAATTCAGGAAAACTTTATTTTTAACTGCAAGATTGAAAAGTGTCAGTGTACGATGAAATCTTTAATCAAAAAGTATTGTATCATTTCAGGACCAGAGGTGAACCTTTTTTTTAGTTTATCTGCTGCAAGATTTCCTGTCTGCTGATGTTCTCAAAATTTATATTATTATAAAAACAATTTGAATTTTATAAGGATGAATGAAGTATTTTCATCAACTGCAGACTGTGAATATGTACTGTGAAAAAAAATTTGCAACACTGTTTACCATTTCATCTGGAGAAGCAATAGTGAAGTCATCATATTTCATCCTATCTATCTAGGTTCTATTCTGGGAATGTACGTATGACTACAATGATTGAGGATTAGATACTACAGATTATTGTATACAATTCAAATAAATATCATATGCAGCTTTGATTTGGTTTTTGATGACAAGACTAAGGCTTTTGAATTCATAATTGTACTGCATATTACCAGTTCTCTTCTCTTCTCGAGTAGTTAAGCTCTCTTTTTGATATTGCAAATAATCTCGGATGTATACCATTTAGGATGTTCATGTTTGAACACTTTGAAAATAGGAACATCAATAACATTATATATGATATCACAGAAATTACTAACAATTAAAATCACATCATCACAATTCCGAAGGAAAGACCAATCCGTAGAAAGTATCGCATTATATAAGGCAGGATAATTGGCTCGTTGGAAATTATTTTTTTGGTTTTGGTTATCATTTGAGTTAAAACTAGTTTCGCTAATCAAAAAATTATTGAAATCAATAAGTAAAGCTGGATGATGAGGCATATCTTCAGGAACCATTGCAGCTCTGTCTCTTGTCATCTCACATTTCATATTGCAAATGATCAGGTCCAAGAACCTATAAGAGTCATTCATGATATTATTCCATTTGTTCATATTCAAGAAATTAATCATATTATAGAGAGTGTGGGACTTATTATAAAGAGTTTTTGTCATTATACCTGGATTTTCACGTGCTAAGTTTCGTGTTTGGGGTTGATGATATTGATCTGCACAATGCTGGTTGTGTCCTGTTGCCAATATATGTTGGAAGGGAAAAGGCGTGGTGCCTTTTTCCTTCTTCTGAGGGGAGGATAAGAAAAGATTAACAATATAAGAACATTATTTCGTAAAGAATATAAATTAATGTGATCTTTTAAAATGATCTGATAAATTGATTATACAATATGTATACCAATTTCGGGCAAGAAGGTCATGTTGACTACGAGGATGAATGTGGTATCTCCCATATCTGAAAAGTAAGAGATAGCATCGACTGTGACATCCTCTATTTTTCGCGGGATTCTTTCTGTATTATGACCAATGTCTCTTATACCAAATTTTGGTGTAAGCAATTTGCTGAGGATCTATCCTGACAGGGACTAGTTCCTTGTCGGGACTTTGCTGTTTCAACGATTCTTTTCTTGTTAGGCTGATGGTGGTTCAATTCGCAATTCAGATACTTTCCCGATTTTTCGCTATACTGATATTTCCCACTTGATCTGCAACTTTTATTAAAATAGTCAATGTTTTTTCCAACAATGCAATAAAGCGACCTATTTTCGTTTTTGTACCTATTTCTGATTTCAACAATCAATGATTTATCCATTCATTTAATGTCTTCTAATAATAAATGACACAGCTGCTCACGCCGTCAGGGTCCATATATTCTGAATATAATAGCAACTTTTATCATAAAATATTTTTCTTCTGGCGCCTTATTTATAAACCTCTGGACTTGTTCAAACGTAAGAGTTTTTTATTTTTTGGGCCTGTAACTTTCATTTTTCCGCTTAGAGAATGCTATTACCTTGAAATATTTGCTTGTATCAACGCCATTTTTAACGAGCGCACTCGACTTTATCATTGAAAACTTGCTCCATAAAACTGAGGTGTTCCACATTCTCAATTACTCTTCTAGATAGGCTAAGAAGACGATTTCGCTGAAATTTCCTTCGACGTTTTTAAGTTTACCCCAGCTAAAACGATTAGAATATGCGAAGACTTCTACAAGTCAAAATATGGAGGAAACCCAAACGGTTGCACGTGCATTTCTACCGTACATCCCTAGGGTTACAGACAGAATTTGGAAAATCTTAAGGAAGCATAACATTAAAACAGTATTCAAGCCCACCACGAAAATACAACAAAGCCTGAGATCTGCGAAAGACAAAAGAGATCCACTATCAGCTGCGGGGGTGTACCGTATACCATGCACGTTCGGAAAAGTTTATATCTGTACCACCAAAAGATTTATGGGTACAAGGCTGAATAAACATCGGAGAAACTGTAGATCAGGCCAAATAAGAAAATTGGCAGTAGCAGAACACGCGTTTAGTGAAGGAGATCATACGATAATGGGTGGTATGAATAAAAATGAGTATTTAGTTTATACTTCAAATTTTGGAGTAAATACTCTACGTGGTATGAATAAAAAACCTAATTAGATACTCGGCTTGAGTAGGTACTCTTATGTACAGTTTCTTGTGAGAATATTCTTATTTTTGGTATAAATAAAAATATCTTTTAGCTCGTTAGAATGAGAATATACTTCATAAATTTGGAGACTAATAGTTACCAGACTTTACTTTGATCGTGGCAAAGCTATGGCTGAGTGCATGTTTATTTTGCGTTCAAAAAATATTATAAACCAAGAAGAAGTACGTGTGATCGTACCGATTCAATAAAGAAGATGTTGAGTGGCTTTCAAATAACTTTTTGGGTGAAGAATCGAAAGAAACAAGAGGTGGAACTATATGCAACTTTGATAAAATGAAAATATTTTAAAGATATATAGGTGATCCGGGCTTTCAAACAGGAGTGGGAGAAGATGTTGGTGTTCATCAAAGTACATGTGTGAAAGGTTGTGACGCAAGTTGCAAACCAGAAATAGAAAAATGCGCACATTGGATAAAATTTCCTTGCACTTCGGCTGATATAATAACATTTATAATTTTCATCGTTAATATTTTTTTATAACTTTTACTTCGAAACAATTTACAAAAATATTTAAATATTACATATCAATGTAAGTTTTTCCGTTTACATCGTTAACGATATCATTATTATTGGAATTTAGCTCCTTCTTCAGTTTTTGCTCCTTCATTTCCAAAACTCTCAGTTGTTTCAGCAAAACTAACCTTCGTAGTTCGGTATTTGAAAGTTGTTCAGTATCGTTTGTACTTTATTTTTCAAGAGGGCTAATTTTATTGGGTTTCTTTTTTTTAGGTGGATTTATTTCACTAGCAGTATCATCATTTGTGGTACACATTCTAGAAACAGAAGGCCTGCGAATTTTTCCCTTCATGACTGCCGCCTATTATTCCAATGAAAATTATTATATAATACCCTGAGGGTGTTATAATTATATACCTGATAATAACCAATATTATTTAATACAGTCCCCGTTTTACTTATGAGATATCATGTGTAAAAAATATTCCAGGTATGATTTGACAGAAATTGTGTTTTGTCTTCTTGGTAGGTTCAGGATTCCCTTAAGTTAGTGAAATTGTCTATCTAATAAATCCCTAATAGTTTACGTTCGCAGGACATCTCGTGGATATCCTAGGATTTGTTCAACATTCATTTCTATTGATTTTTTATCTGAACTATTCTCAAAAATGATTTTAATTTTTCTTATCCCACTGAACATGATCACCGCAGATCACTAGTACCATATACATCTTTTTCTAAAAACAAATTAACAAAATCTTTATCACAGTTAGTGAACATGTTGAATGTATCGAACTTAGTCGTTCGTCATTCTGATTCTGATTCCTAATTCTTTTTATACATTTTTTTTCATTTTTACTGCTGAGACTTCAAAAACTTTAGTAATGTAAAGTAATGTAAATATTTTATTTGTTCTGATAACAGGAAAGGAGGATAGTTTTCGAATTATCAGCTATTGTAGTTCGAAAAACTGAAAAGTTTTTGGCTTAATCAAATAACTGTTCTAATATTTGTAGATGAACAGTCAACTACTGTATCTTCCGATGTTTTTCTCTCACAACGCTGCCTTCATTTATTTTCAAACAACAATGTCAGTTATCAACGGATTCGAATCTGTATTAATTATAGCAGAGTTGTTTGAATTATTTAAGTTTATTGAAGATAATTTACAGACCAATGCAACAGGGCCGTATCTAGGGAGTTAGCGAATACGAAACTGACTTTTGTTGAATTCAAAACATTTACGATACACCCATTCATCAGTTTCACTCTAATGCAAGGAATCGGAACAATAACCATGAAGACCGGATTACCACGGTAGTTTCATCATTCGAAGTGATTTTCATTACTGGTAGAAATTACTGTTCTATCAGACCGCTGTTCAATATATTGAATATATATATTCAATATATTGAATTATTCTATGATATAGAATATATTTTTTCAGTACAGAGTTGTCCACCCACTACCATTCTGCTATGTAGAAAGTGAAAACTCAAAAACTTACCAGTTTTTTTAATTTATCAATGACTACATATCTACATACTTCATTGCTGAACAAATAATTTTTTGTTGATGGTATTATTAAAAAGGTCGGTAGCAGGTCATTGTAATACATAATTGCATGTAGCGTGAACGACACATGGAACTATAAAGAAAAGATAGATTAAAGAAAATTACCAACAGCAATGACGGTCAATAAAATCAGAACCTCTAGCAAGAAATTATTGCCAGAAAAACTCTTCTTCCACATACCAGAATAGCAGCACTATTCTCAAGAAGCGTTTCACCAACCAAGTGATCTGAACTTTTTGGGTCAGTTGACATTTCGAAATAACTACCATATCATCAAAGATAACTTTTCACTGCAACTTTATTAGCGACAGCTGAACAAAGGAACAAAAGCACAGCTTTATAAATTGACGCTTTCTACAAAAATATAAAATGTCACAGAATATTAACGTTTACGAAATTGTTGTTTTCCTCTATTTCATTTGAATCTGCTTGAGCGACAGTATCTTTAAAGCAAGCCACTGAATAATTATTTCCAAAAAGTAACTAATGGCATGGTCGAATAGTTTTAAAGACACCATCAGAGATTCTCCATATATCAAGATAGAGCCAAACCATGTGTGTGACAGTAGCAGTGTGTGTGATCCTAACGGAGAAAAAAATGTTTTGAAAAGATAACAGGTTGAACTTTTCATATATACTGATGGCATTCTGAGAAATCATGCTGACTAAGATAGAACACTTCCCATCAAAAAAGAATAAGTCCCTAACTTTCATTCAACAACTTCCACAATAGATTGCTTATGATGATTTTGTCTCTGATTAGGTAGATAGATCTTTTCTGGATATAATCTAGCAACTTAAGGAAATGAAGTTGTCACGCCGTGAGCACCTTCTTGGTCGGGAGTTTCTGGACCGTCTATTATACTGACATTCAGAAAATTGTTACCACTGCGCAAACCTTCTGACTGCAGGTTTTCTTGCCCTTCTATCTGCGGTGTATATCGAAGGTTTTGATACATCTGATACATCCCATATTCTCAAACCAGCCCAACGTTGGGCGTTGAATAAACCAAAACGGAGAATTTCACGGTTTTATTATTCAATATGGGTAACGCTGGCAAAGAAAATGAAAAACATTGTGTTGTCCATCCATTATTTATAACAGTTGTTGAAACTCGCAACTTTACCTCCGTACTAAGAGAAGACATTCGTTTAACACAATTGTACATATGAAAAATTAATGTTTGAATTGCACTACGCCCTAATGACGTCAGTGTTAATTTGGAAGTTTCAGGCAGTTCAATAAATATTTGAAGGTAGGTATAATGTTTTTTCTTACTTAAAAGAAGACCAGCAAATAGAAAAAATACTAAGAAGCAAATTTACGCAAATAGCCATATGGTTGAACTTTTAAATGAAACTGGAAAATAACGATCCTCTTCAGAGGTAGTGAAGAGATATGAAAAATCTATGCAAAAATACATTTAAATTCATATGTGGAAAAAATATAGTGACGTTATCTTCCACAGAAAAGGCTGACTTATAATTACTCGTTTAAATGAATGTAAACAAAACTGTAAATATGTAGTGATGTCGTAAGCTTCGTCTCCGTCGAAGAAATATGTTTTGTCATAATTGATTCATGAGAAAGACTAGCGATGATGCTAAAGATAACGTCACTATATTTTTTCCACATATGAATTTAAATGTA
>WOGN01004842.1:849-13712 GCA_015342105.1 Leptinotarsa texana | reverse complement strand
TAGACAAAAGTATTTTCTTTATTCTATATTCAACATGAATTTCTACAAAATTAACAAGATCAACAAACAAGATAATATATATAATATAATATAATATAATATAATATTATATAATATAATATAATATAATGTGATTTAGGTAAAGTTCTCAAATAAGTAGTGGAAGTATTACTTTTTTTGTTTGATGAACATTGTGATAATGATATATAATGATATATAATAATAACGAGTATAATAATACTTGAATATTTTGTGAATACTTAAATGACATTGGCATTTCATAACTAGTAGAAGGCAGATTATATATTTTCTATATTTTCTGTTGCTAGATTGCAGACAAATATTTCTGCAACATTTTTCATGGACGATGTTTTTCATAACATTGATGTCTTTTTGATAACCAGAATCCAAATATACATACAACATGCAACGCATAAATGCAACGCAATTATGATTCAACAGCAGACAGCGATGTTTCAAACAGCTATAGGCCTCATCAGTGGTGCTTGACTGAACCACAAATGCCTTGCCGGACTCAATTGTTCTCAAAGAACAAACCTGAATAAGTGAGGTTGATGACATCTTTCCTTACGGAGACGCCAAATATGAAATAGACAGAGATCCCAATCCTTGAGCATCAAAGATGAACAATGCTCTTGTCGGCGGTACAAGTTGAAGTTTGACTTCGCGAATGACCG
The DNA here is from genome assembly GCA_015342105.1 of Leptinotarsa texana. NCBI lineage: Eukaryota > Metazoa > Arthropoda > Insecta > Coleoptera > Chrysomelidae > Leptinotarsa > Leptinotarsa texana. The sequence continues at coordinate 13,014 of WOGN01004842.1, read as the reverse complement.
CCTTAGGGATGCTCGTTTATCTTTGATATTCGAGGATTGAGTTCTCTGTCAATGTGTTCTCTTAAATTCCAATGAGTTTCCAATGAGCATAATTTGAAATGATCTAAAAATGACGATATCTCAATATCTAAATAATGTTAGAGGTGTGTAGTGAGGTGACAAGTGGCATATTCAAACTGTTCAAATGAAAATTTATTCGATTCAGATATTTTCCAGTCATTGATTTTCGTATGATATATTTTCAATCGATTTTTACAGTAATTTCATCTATATATTGCCAAAATAGGATACAATGGATTGACAGAATTCTCATCTTTATCAATTTATGTATTCTGCATCTTTGAACTTCTCCTAATGGATGACTTCGATATTAATTCATACAAAGTTGTGTTTGGTGATGTTGTTTTCTGCTCCTTCGAATCAAATTTGCTGATTTGCTGATTTTTTAGTTACACAGTGCGTCATATTCGCAAGAAGTTCGGTAGATACAATTATTGGAGTTACAGTTAGAAAATTATGATGCTGCGAGTGTATATCCTGAGATAGAATAGAATCTGCAGCAACTGAGCAGGTATTGATGATGCTCTTTTTCTTTTCATCAGATACAAACCTTCTTGTCAAATTTTTTTGGTGCCTCTATGGTTATATTCCCCGTGATAGTGGCGGTCCTATTACCAGTTCACATTGTTCTGTGAAGAAATCGGAATCTCAGCTGAAAGCAGAAGTTCAAACATCACATTGAATCAAGTCCACGGTGATTTTTTTTCTGATTGCAAGTTGACTATTCGACAGTAAACTTTTCAGGAGAGCTATAGAGAGGTTAGCGTTCATTATACAAGATAACGGGTCAATTGAATGAATATTATATGGAAATGATTCCAAGAAGTGCTTTCCAAAAACAGTTCGAAATAGTGAAACAAAATTGCCACAAAAATATTTCAGAGGATTCAGGGATACTATTTTTGGGAAGAAGAGTTTTTGATTGCAAGAGAAATCAGTTTTAGGCAACCCATGAAAAGTATCCAGGTGATTCTCAGAGCTCTGTAATGAAGCTGCGTGCGATGATATCATAGATGATATCTTTTGAAAATCTTATCACAGAGGAGGACAATGCGGATGACGCACCAAGCAATTTACTATAGACTTATAGTATAGGATTGAACAATTTACAAAAGTGCATTTTTGAGGACCTTCTATTTTGTTGACTATTTCTGGCAAATGGTTACTTTGAATTCTACAGAACTTTCATCTATCACAATCTGGAAAATATTAAAATTTCATTGGAGAGCTTCATAGAGGTGTCGAAGAAGTTTTAAGTTCACTTCGATTTGTTACCGCGTAAATTCAAGGCAGGTTTCACAAAATATTACTTTTTATCAAAAACTTGTATTCATTAATATTGTCCGCCAAAAAAACTGAGAAATTTTACAGAAACATTTCATTGACTGACATTTACCTGCACAGAAAGTGACTATTACTCGAGAAATATAGTAGGGTTTTTAATTTTCTTGAGATAATAGAAAATGTTAGTTGTGTTATAATAATAATCAAGTTGTCAGAATATTTTCATTTCTAAAAGCACTGGTATTTCAAACTATTTCTCGGTAAATTCATAAATTGAATGCAGCAACTGTAGTACTATTTGTAACATTCAGATACAAAACATCATTTGAAAATCCTTGAATACAGAACTTGTTTTTATCACTGACACTCGCTGGCAAAACATTTTCAAGTAATTAATAATTACTGTGTTGATATCGGCAGCCATTCATCAATATTAGTGTTTTTTATGTAAACTTCGTTTGCTGTGTATTCATTTATATAGTGCAATATGATTCTCAAATAGATTTTTCTAGATCAAAACCTCTATTAAAACAAGTGAAACAGTAACAGTTATATTCGCCACTTCTTGTTCAACAGAAACGCAAATAATCACGTTTATTATACGAAAACCGATTAGTGTTTGAAAATGTTCTTAGGAGAATGTACCCGCAATATATTCTGCAATACTGTTTCTGAACAAACAATAAAAATTTATGAAAAATTAATTCACTGAATCGATTGATGGCTAGATTTGAATCTATACGTAAAGTTGAAATCATTATTCCATTTCGATATTTTATCTTGTTTGCAAGCTATGCACATGTGATACATATGCAAATGTATTCAGTTTCATCATGTAGTGCAACTGTTTGTTGATCAACTCTTTTTATAACGGTGCTGATTATGCTAATTCGAGAATTACATTTCGCTCTCTGTTTATGCTATGGAATTCGACAAAATGTGTACCTTACCTTATAAGACGTTCTTTCCAGTAAGTTTGATACCCGGAATCAGGTATATGGTGTTTTTTCTTAATTGCTCTCAAAATCGCCAAATATTGGAATTCAGATATGTGATGAACTGTTCGTAACCTTTGGTGTAGTAATGCATATCACTGGAGTTTTTCCCCAACATAAAACCGTTATTTTAACCTTTCGGCACTGCCGTAACGATTTTGTTACCGATCACTGCCCCCGGACTGAGAGCCTCACACCAAAATGGGCCTCAATTTTTTTTTGTTGAAATTTGGCTGTTAGTTGTTTTCATTAAAAGCCCAAGTACTCAAAATTTTTATTTATTTTTTCATAATTGAGAAAATTTGTAAAACCTGAAACACATAAAATGTTTGAACACAAAACAAAAGAAAGAAATAATGTAGAAAACTCTTTAGGGAATACATAAATCTTGTAAAACCAACTTGGAAATTCCTATCTATATCATTAAATGTAAATAGCAACCTGCACCGATGCAAGTAACATGTTTCAAACAAATAAACTTTCCAGATGTTTTACATGAGAATCGTGTTGGCCTGTTCTTTTTTTTGTCGCAGTATTCGCACCTTCCTCTCACATTTACCGGATTGGCAGCTGGAGGTTGTGGTGATCCCTCGGATGTTCCAAATATTTCTGAAATTGTAAGTCTCATGCTTCTTGGAATATTGACCTGTAATCCGCGTTTTCATATATAATCTGCTAATAGCAGATTATGTAAAAATTTAGATAAAAATTTACAAAGCGAGCATATGTAAAAATTTACGACGACGCATGTTTTTGCTTGGATTTTGCACCATAGAATTAACTCCAGCAATATTCATCAATGAATAAAAAATCACCATCGGCCAACGTCTGGTATTCCTGGCGCAGTCGTAAGCTGCACACATCTTAACCAGTGTGTCTACGTCACCCTTGGTGCTGTTGTAGTCGATTATCATCTCAGGTTTTCCCGTAGCTTCATCAATTCGGTTGTCGTGGTGCTGACTTAAAACTAGCAGTACGTTTTTATTTTTTTTCGGGATATATGAAACCAAGGTCATGCATTGTTATCAAAGGCAAACATATTTGTCCCAGGTAGCCTTTTGATTGGTTTCGAATGTTCTAAGGGGATTTCCCGCTTATTTTTCCTGATCGTTCCCAAAAAAGTGAGCTTGTAATTCGAATATAAGTTGCGTACTAACGGAATGCTAGTGAACCAGTTATCACAGGTCAAATTTTTTTTGAATTTCTAAGCGGTTCAACAAGTCTTTCAACAACGGCTGAAGGAGAATTATCCTCAACATATGGTCCTGGGGGTTGAGATCCTACATATACTTCCAAATTACGAGCGTAGAATGTTTTAGAATCCACCAGCGCATATACTTTTAGGCCATACTTTTTATGGTTATTCGAAATGTATTGGCGGAAGTCACATCTCCCGCGAAATGCTCCAATTTTTCATCTACAGTGAGATTCTCAAAAGGTGTGTACGCAGATTTACATTTTGCATCGAACAAATCAAATATTGATCTAATTGGACCAATTTATCAACTTCGTGTCTTTCCCTTTTGGTATCCATATCGTCGAATCGCAAATTCTGAAGTTAGAAAGAAAAACGAAATTTTGGCATAACTATCTGAAAAATTTCTACTCCAGTTCCATCGTTATTCCATAACTCATCAATGTTGACCCGACCAGACTTCAACACGCCAGCTATATATAGCAGCCCAATAAAACAATGCATCTCGGAAACGTTTGTGCCTGACTCTCGCAACAATCTGTCGTCAAATCTGGGTCTTTGCTTGGCGATACTTCCATTTACTTATAGCAGACTTCAAGTCTCTTACAGCTATCTTTGGTCCCGGGAGATGAATTATCAAATTTTCTGCACGTGTTCTGGATGAAGGAGGGGCACATTTTGACCATTTTGTTTTTTATCTTTTCCAATAAAGTATTGTAGATTAGCCGTTGGTTCTATTTCGGTATCGGATATTTCTTGTTCTGTATCTTGAGTTCTCTTCCTGTACATCTATGTTATCTTCTTTCAAATCGTCGTCCGAATCCTCTACTTTCTCTTCCTCTGATTTCTCTTCTGAACACTCCATCATGAGTTGGTTCAACCTTTCTAATTCCTTCTCGTAGCTACCCATCTGTAAAATGAACTTCAAAAACTTAAGAAAATATTTAGAATACTTACCTTCCTTCTACTCGAAAATGCAACTAAAAACATAATGTTGAAATTTGAATGTGTTACTGCCGTGAAACTGTCACTCCGCAAAAGCCTATAAATCAACTCATCACACGTATGCTCATCCGGCGACACACTGATGGTCGTTGAATGCAACTTGAGGATTGCCGAAAGGTTAACACCTCGATACGTGTTTCGATCACCAAATGATCATCTTCAAGAGGAAGATTAAAGTAAATATACTCAGACTGTTATCCTTATTTATATCATAGATACCTCTTTTAGGTACCTGCGTCTTAAGTGTCTTACATTAATTTCATATTGCTGTATCTACTAGTTCTTAATTAATTTTACAATATGTCCTTGTATTATAGTCAGGTGAATATTTTAATTATCTCAACAAGCCATATAGTACACTATTAGGTATTGGTCCACCATCATTATTCATAATATTATTATGTATACTTATTTCTTCACTCTCAATGGCATCTAGATGCCTGTTGTGGTTAACTTATCTAAATAATCTTAATGAACTGAAGTGTGTGGAAAGGGCGATTTTTCTGGTTTTCCATATTTTAGGTGTGCCTCATTTCTTATTTTGATAGATCTTTTTGCATCGCAGTCCTTACATGTAATTTCGTTAATTTCAGACTTTTCCGAATGCTCGACTTTTTCTTTTACTTCCTAAAAGGCTCTATAGTGTATAACTTGTTTTAAAAACCACCTTCATACCTCGTTTCTTGAAAATCTATACAAAACTCTTCGTGTATTGTGGTATGGAACTGAAATATATTCATCTTGGTTTTCGTCGTATTTAAAAGTCAAGATTTCGTTCATTCTCAACCTAAACTTTTTCTTCCTTATTATATCATCTACAATACCCCTCGGGAAACCGTTACTGACTCCTATTTCCTGTATTGTATGTTTTTTTTGTGACCCTCTCATATGTGAGAGGATATGTCAAAATGCAATGCACTAGAAAATTCAGCCCAGCACGTTTGTGCTGTCCACAGTGAATGTGAACTGTCAGGAATATACCTGAACGTGCTTGTTTCCTTTTTAAATACATCTAAATACATTCTATCCCTCCATATTACCTCCTCATTAACAAAATGCCAAGTAATGGAAGTTGTCCTTTATTTTCTGATACGTGAATTTTATTGATGAAAATCTGTTATTTAAGAAGGAAACAAAGTTCTCAGTATTCGATTTCTAGTTATGGAATATCGCAAAAAAATCTTCCACATACCTTATCCATATCCTAGGAAAATACTTCGATTTTTCTTTAGTTTGTTTGTGTTTGTTATATTTCGCACATTAAAAAAAGTTTGGTAGATATTTTAACAAGATCCTTAGAGGATGTCTCCTAAAATGATTAAAAATAAATATATTGTTATTCTTATTTTTAATTCTATACAGATTGTATTCCACAGGGAAAGTCTGTCATAATATGCAAAGTGAAAACGAAGTATGTATTCCCAAAGAGTACAGGACCATTTCGAAACTAGCTTAAGATGAATAATCAAGAGAGCTTTATTTTATCCTGGGAGAAATTTACTGTTTCCAAAGTGAAAACGCATCCACCTCTGTTTTCAACTGTAATATTAAAATGTGTTTTTCATTCAAGTTTCGTAAGATCAAAGCGAAAAGTTGATGGAATTTACTGGAAAATAATTACAAGCAATTAATATTCCAGACCTGTAGACTTCATCACGAAAAAATATAATTACTTTCGAACAAATCACAGCCAATGGGAGTTACCTCTGGTTATTCTATTTCGATAGGACTCGGTGGAATTATTTTTTCTATGTGAATTATAAAATGATTATAATTATTGAATAATTAACGCGTGTTGAGTCCCGATTCGGAAAGATAATTATGTTAGCATTCAGCCTTTTGTAAATCGAAATTATTTGTTGAACCTACAGGAAAATAACGAATACAATATTGCAGAAGTGTAGCTTCTAGGTGAATCACATTTTATGAAGAATGGTGTTAGTAAAATTACCACCTGTGTTCAATATGCCTTCATTCCAATGTAGTTCATAGTGTGAACTATCATTACTACTCCTTTCATAAGTGAAGTGATATTGTTGGTGATACTGATTCGGTTTCTTAATAAGAATATATAGTTGATTAGATAGCACGGATCAGCCTGATGTGGTTTACGTAGATTTCTCGAAGGCTTTCAACAGCTATTCTTACACAACCTGGCCATACTGGCCAGTAGCCTCATTGCCATGACTCCCTTGCAATGGGAGCAAGCAGCTCCATTGGACCAGAATCATCATATGTAGAGACTCGGTTTGTCGGAAGACATTGTGTGTCGCCTCTGTTGGGAAAATGATGGGACATGCACATACTTTGTGCCAGTCCCGCTTGGGACCAAATCAGGTTTTTAGAGTTCGGCTGAGCCGTACTCATACCATCTGACCTGAAAGACCACTCACTATACAAACTAATCGGCTTCGTTAAGAGGCTGGGTTTATTTGGACGAGTGTGAATAGGTGTAAACCACAATAAACCCTTGCGGATTGCTGTGGAGGGTCGAATAGACCCACTCACTTTGAACCTAGTCAGAACAGCTCAAACCTCCAATTTTGTTCATTTTCAAAACTTTTCTGGAGATATACGGTTTTTCAATGAAATAGAAAGAATTCCTAATGAAACTATTTTTCGTTATACATTTTGTTTTTATCAACATAATTTTGTGTTCGATATTTTTTGTTGAATGAACTCTCTTGGACATGAAAGAATCTTTTTTATGGTAATTTTATGGAATTTCAATATCATTGATGATTTCAAATTTATTCATGCTTTATTTTATCTGATGAGATTGATAGGTTTTAAGATGTGTATTCTGTAGCAGCGATTTGGTCCAAAGTTGGAAGTACCTGCAAAACGTAATCTCCATAATTCATTCACAATCAATTCTTTCAACAAACAAAATAACTAATTTGAAAACAAACTATCTGACTTGTTTCGATAAATGAATGTTATTGTCTGTTATAAGATATAAGGAATTCTTTGAAATTATTTCCGAATATTTTTCAAATAACACACTAATTACTACTTTCAATTCAAAAGGCAAGAGGAAGGAAGTTTAGCTGATTCTTCTCTGAAAAATCTGTATTTCTGATATCACCTCGCATGAAACATATAGATAATTGAAAATGAGTCGTCAACTGACTTTTCACGATAAAAAATGCTTTAAATACCACAAATACCATGAATAGTTATGAACTCATAGGCTCACAGGTAATGAAGTTGCTTCTAGGCCCAACACTTCCTCCCAGGATATTCTAACAAGTCACGACACCGACTTGTAAATTATATGAAACTCATTTCAGGATTTCTGTGAACATTTCTCCAAGCATTTCTATGAATTATTCAGAGTTATGTCGCTATCCCACAAATTGTGAGTTGTGTGCGAAGCTAGGGTTAGAATAACCGAGAATGAGATAAAAACGAAGCGTAACATAGAGAAGGGTAGATGCAAGATTAAAAAAGTATTTTTGAGGTCCAAAATACATCATATCAATACAATTTTCTTATCAAATAGAACAAATTCAATAAAAATTAACAATTACCGATGTGAACTTGGAATCTCATTACTTCTAGCAATTCTCAAATTTCTGACGTTTCGTTGATGTATTTGATTAAATATTATTGATGATTCATATCTACTGAACAAAGAGCTTTGCACTTATTCGAGAAGTTCATTTATCCTACCAACAACACTCATTCATACATACGTTCGATGTATATCGGTTTTAGTATTTAGAATATTCACAATTGTCATATTATCAGACTTTTCTGCATTATTAAAAATCATCCAACAAAATTTCATTTGAGCATCCCTTGTTAAGATACAGCCCCTTGAAGGGGGTACATAAAATTGATATAACAATTTTTTTCACCAGCACTAAAAAAGTTACAATATTGAAATTAACCTGATGTTTTGTACAACCAAAAAGACATCTAGCCAGAAATTTATTCAGTTAACCCAATGGTTGTAAGGGGTGGAAAACGCAACCCCGTAAATTCATTTCCAGTGTAACTTTTGGTCTTATTATTTGTTTACCATTTGAAAATGTATTTCCGATAGCCTGTTTCATTGTAAACAAAAAATGTCATTTGGTTTTTTTGCCCAAAATAAACCAGTTCGCAGCAAAAAATTATTTTAGGAACAACTACAGAGATACATCTTCATAAAAGCGAAAATATAAAACTAATCTATCTAGTAGGTCGTTATTAGCGATAGTGACAATTAAATTGGTATGACACTGTCTGTGAATTTTCAAAATTGAATTGATACTAATTGTGGGTTGTTGTTCTGTTCTTTAAAATGGCATACACAAATGAGGAAATGAGAAAATATGCTGAAAATTATCCTCAACGGTAGCATCCTTCAAATAGAATATTTGCTCGACTTCATCAACGATTACGAGAATATGGTTCATTCGACAAAAGAACCATCGAGAAATAGGAACACGACAGCTTGTACCCTTACCATCAGCAACGAATAATTGTGACTTTCTGAAGGCGATAGAATTGACAGACGAATGTGGTTTTTCTCGGGACAAGATTATTAATTTTCATAATTACCACCTATGTGCTGATGAAAACCCTCACGCTATTGTCGAAACTAACCATCAAGAACAGTTTTCTCAACGTTTGGCTCGGAGTTATCGGGGAGGCATACATACGTTCAATTTTCAAGAGAAGTGCATCCAGTACTGCTGGAGGAAATTCTTTTGGGCGTCAGAAGGTCTGTGTTTTTTATGCATGATGGGGCTCCTGCCCATTTTAGTTGAGTAGCACGTCAGCATTTAAGTGAAACATATGCAAATCAATGAATAGGTCAAGGAGTTCACAGAACTGGCCCGCACAATCCCCGGATCTCAATCCTCTCGATTTCTCTATCTGGGGCCATTTACAGCATTTGGTTTATCGTAATCCTGTTCGCGATGTAGAGGACTCAAGAAACCCCATCATCGATGCGTGCAGGGTAATCAGAGAGACTCCACAAATATTTGAGCGGATACATGGCTCAATGCGGCGTCTAGACGAATGCGTAATGTCTGAAGGTAGACATATTGAACATTTACTATGATTTCTACATGTTGTGTGTTTTGTTATTAATAGATTAGTTTTGTTTATTACCCTTTAATCGTTTAATGCAGGTACTAACTACAAAATAACAATAAATCCAGTTTGCATTTATGACGATGTATCTCTGTAGTTGTTCGTAAAATATTTTTTTGCTGCGAACTGGTTTATTTTGGCAAAAAACCCAAGATACATTTTTTGTTTAGAATGAAACAGGTTATCAGAAATAAATTTTTAAATAGTAAACAAATGATAAGACAAAAAGTTACATTGGAAATAAATTTTAGGGGTTGTGTTTTCCACTCCTTACAACTATGGGGTAAACCAAATAAATTACGGGCTAAGTGTCTTTTTGGTAGTACAAAACGTCAGGTTAATGTCAATATTGTAACTTTTTCAGTGCTTGTGAAAAAAGTTGTTTTACAAATTTTATGTACCCCCTTTAAGGGGCAGTATCTTACCAATCTTTTTTTCGATGAGGAATCACCTCGTTAAATGTTTTACAATTATTCAGTTACATCCTGTACACCTACTTTGCTGTCAAGCTCTAACTTAACTCAATTAAAATTTGTTAGCCATTCATATAATATCGTACAGTACACTTATCTGAAATAACAAATTATACACGAATATCTGTAATAAATTTCATTGGTTTTTGGATATCTCAGTCGTCTGTGTACATTTATGCCTCGATTTGTACTCCACCGAAAATTACGAGGTCATGTGATGACCTAGTCATATGAAATATAACACAAAAAATAACCTTGATACACCCATGTATGATTTATACTGATTTAATGATAACAATAATTTCCAGGGATTTTTTATAAACGAGTGACAATTTCCAAGTGGAATTATTTTAATTTTCTGTATGGTTGTCATTAGCAGCTTGTTATTGTCATGGTGGGTATTAAATTATTGATCAGTATAAGATCATTGTAAATATCCATGTAGATAATGGCCGCCTTTAAGTCGCCTCATCTAAAGACGAACTAGCTCCTTCAGTCTGAATCGTTCGTTAGACTTAAACCACCGTCGTTGAAAACATACATCATAATTGGCAGAAAGTATCTTTGAATTTTCAGTAGGTGCTCCATTCGATGTTTGGTTTGCATTGATGTGGATATCTAGATATTGAATATTAGCAATTGACTTCAATTTTCTTCAGAGTGAAATAAGAAGAGGTTACAGAAGCTGGTTGGGGTTCTTTTTTAGTGTTACAGCTATGTATATCCAGTTTCGGTTTCATTGGCGATAAATACTAATGTAGTAATAATTTTTGGTTTGAAATTTAGAGATCATGTACCTCCTTTCACATTCTCAGAATGAAACAATAACCTCAATATATTTTAAAGATGTTGACGTACAGGTTAGGTTGGGTCTAAAGTGAGCGGGTCGATTCGATCCTCCACCGCAACACGCAAAGGTTTATTGTGGCTAAACCTATTCACACTCAGGCAAGATTCTTAACGAAGCAGATCGGTTTGTATGATGAGTGGTCTTTCAGGTCCGATGTTATGTGCTCTGCTGTTTCATCATTTTACAAACAGAGGCGACACACACTGTCTTCCGACAGATGATTCTATTGATAGTGACCTGTAAGAAGGCCTGTTAGACATGGTAGTTTCATCTCTACTGTAGTCCAACAACTGATTTGGTATCAAGCTTCGAAGGGTGAATAAACGCCTTGGACTGAGCCAATCCTGAAAGATCCACGAATCTTGCTGCCATTCAGGTGTTCAGTGTTTGTTTGGCAAAGCCTAAAGACGCGATAGTCTCAGAAATCGGAATGAATATTCTACCCCACAGCATAATTCCATACAGTTTGAACGATCCTTCTCTTATCAGACCGTTACCATTTACAATAGCATCGAAGAAAATATGAAATCGCTTTCTTTATTATCCTAAAAATATAAATTTGAGAAATTATGCGTGAATAAACAATGAACTTGAAATCAAGTAACCAAAAAAGTGTCCTTCAAAATATTTCCCCTTTTAGGTTATTTTTTTAAGTTGCCTGAAAGTCATTTTGTAATAATTGTATTTTTATATAAATGATTATGATTATTTCGTTTATATAGCATATATATATAGTGCGAAAGCAAGGATTCAAATAATAGAGTGATGATTGAAAATACTTCTGAATACTACTTCCTCGCACATGAATAGGTGTGAACCACAATAAACCCTTACGGTTTGCGGTGGAGGGTCGAATAGACACACTCACTTTATACCTAATCTAACTATTTACTCACATATGTATACAATCGATCGCTTCAAAAACACTTCACAAACTTTCTTCGAAAGCTTCAGATAATTCCTTTTCACATATTCTCCGTTTCACTATCACTGTCGTCATTTAAATCAATAATGAATTTATTAACAGATATGGAAGTTTCCAATCTCCATATAGTCTTTTTCAACTAAAATTACTTTTTTAATCCTTTTCTGCCAGTCTTCTTCGGTAATATTAGATACTTCTTCTTTAACTAGCTCTATCACCTTATCAAATTTTGGAAAATTATTTTTACGCCTGATGCTTTGTTTCAATTTTCCCCAAATCAACTCGAT
>WOGN01004841.1:0-13712 GCA_015342105.1 Leptinotarsa texana | reverse complement strand
TGTAAATTCAGTTTTTGTTTAATAAAATTGTTATTTTCGGTTAATCTCATTAATTTTTTAATTGTTTTTTCAGGGTTTTCAAATCAATTTATATTAGATTAGACAATGGAAGTCCAAACTGATGAAATACACCACAAAACATTGTCAACCATCTTCGAACAAACCCAATTGTTGTCCGCATACGAACAACAACCCTCAAAATTTCAAACTTGTTTGAGGTCTTATTGTTTAACATACGATTCCTGGCGAAGTTAAAAGGTGCTCAAACATTCCTTTATCAGAAATGAATAACCAATTAAAAGGCGTACCTCAAATCCCTTTGAAGTGGACAGAATTTGGAACAGTTATAGGAATTCAAAGTGTTTTGTTAGTATTATTAAAGGATCAATGAAAAATATAAAATTTTTCATTTTAAAAAGGTAACTCATGATCATACAAACATACTTGAATGTATATGAATGACAATATTCACTGTATTCACGTATTCGGAAATTCTTATTTCTCCTCTAGTGAGTTTAGTAATATTTCTACCTATTTCTTACATTCCTGAAGGAAATGATATTGAATATTTTCAATCTGAGTAGGGTGTATTCAATTTGTACCCAATGAATAACATACAAATATTTCTGAAGTAATTACAGAAAGCAAAGATGTTTCGGATTTCAACAAACATTTACATGTTGAAATCAGGAAGTGGCTGTCATAAGTAAGTACTTTGTATACCTACTGGTGCCTATTTTGGTATTTTTCGTATTATAAATTATTGTCGAAACTATATAAGTACCTCTCTCGTAGTACCTGAGAAAATGCACTTATTTGAAACTAGATAAGAGTTGTGTTCAAAACAAGAGATTGGCGAATTTGAATCAACGTTTACCACTTCATCTTTGGTACTACGTAAACAATGCAGTACTTACTGATATAGCGGAGTTTCTTTCTCAAGTATCCCAAACTCCTCAATTATAATACTTACCCATGAAAACATCTTTCAACTGTGTAAGACTCCAGTCTTGTAAAATCTGTTCTTTATGGTAGATACAAAATAATCCCAAAAGAATTGCACTGCCTACAGACACATTCCTCCTTGAAATCACTACACACAACATCACTTTCCAACACTTACTGTTGCGTACGCAATGCTTACATGGGAATTCCCCGCTGTCCCCTCACAAAACATGGTCATAGGATGACTAGAGTTCAGGATTCAATCTATTACGTAATTCAAAACTATAGCCTATTAAACTTATGGAAACTCGAAATTTCTGACGGGATCTTCTGATATTTGATTTATTATGGAGTCGATGAGTTTCTAAACAATTTAGATTCATTTTACTTCCACTTTCACCTATCGACTTTTGAATTGTTATTTTTCACTGAACCTAAATATTTCTTCTGATAATATTTTGAAAACCTATGAATGATTGAATTGAAGGGTGAGATCTAAATTTATTTTATAAAACTAGGAACACTGTACTACATAATTAGTTTCTCATAATAGTAAATTTGAATTCTTTTCAATAATATCTATGTTCAATTAAGAGAGTTTTTTTCAAACTGAAATGAATGAAATATTTCTTTAAAAGAAACCCTGTTCATTCTATACGAAATTTCTGTTATCTGTAGTCGATCATAATATAATTTTGTATATAGATTCACAAAACTCTTGTTATGAAAGAATTGAGTTATTTGAAGGAATACAGTTTCAATTTCAGACAAACAATATGTGTTCAGTTCAAGTTGATATTGTTCTTCATTTGAAACAGTTCATTTTTCTCTTCAGATGAATTCATATTTTCTTGACTCAAAATAGTTCATTTTCGCAATAATATAATCAAAGGAATGATGCAGGCCAACAAATTTGATTTCTTCGTAAAAAAAATGTGTTTCTTTTGTGGAACATAGCGCTATTGGCATGAAGTAATAGTTTCTCCAATAGAGATGAAAATTTCAAAGCAACCTATGATCTTTTTTGAGAGAAATTTTTTCACTGTTCATAGTAAGTATCGGATATAATTCAACGCCCTTCGTCTTATTAGCCAGGGAAGTAGTTGTTTCCTGATAAGTGTCAGTCCATAAACGTACTGTGTATGTAAAGAAAGACTGGCTTGAATGGAATGTTCCTTTAGATAATTTATACATGAGTTTATAATTTTTCACATACCATTGACATATATACATAATCCCCAGACCTGTTTTGAAATCTGTAGTTGGCGATTCATTCAGTCAGATTGATATTCAAAATCACAATGAATTGCTAATCTAACATGTAAGATGAATCGTTCAATTGAAAAAAGTTCGCAGCAGTCAATTTTCACGTTGGTGAATTATCGTTGATCCATAAATTTGAAGAAAATACATTCCAATCCTTCACTCCCATAAAGTACGTACTCTTGCACATTAGCAGAAAATCAAAAAAAGCAACCACACGATTTTTCTGAGCCACGCACAAATATATTTGAGCTATATTTCACTGCTCCACTTCTATCCGCTCAAGCCCGTTCATGAAATTCTATAAGTGTAATATTTCAGAGGGAACAACTTGGCAAATAACCGCGAAGTTATGGAAGTTCACTGAAACTTTATGTTAATTTTAGGTGTAGTTTCAGGGAACGCCTTTACTATGGTCCAATTAAAAATGAGTGTCAATAACTGTTCTCGACATGGTTGTTATGTTACGTAGTAAAACAACTGAATTACAGAAATATGGATTGGGAAATCTTTTTGGGTTTGACTCTTGAATAATAAAGTATTTCAGTTTTTCGAGGTGGCTGTCAGACGGCTTGTTTTCTCTTCTGGGATTCACGAAATAACTATTTACTTGCCAATGATAATGAAAATTGAATCTATTCAAGTAGTTTCTAAAAAATTATAAGAGAAAAATATTAATAATAATTGAATTCTATCAAATAGTTCTGAAATGGATATTTTGAAAGCAAAATGCAAGGAAGGTGAATGAAATATTGTTATTTTCTGTATATTGCACAAACAGATCTTGAGAAAAATAGTCTTTGGAAATGCATGGTATCATTTCCAAATATTCCCATACAATATCAGTACAGAAAAGTTTCACATATGATTTGTTTCAAAATTGTTATCAATAGTAATTGATTAATAAGAATAGTTCGATTCATGTGGACAATATTAAAAGACTGAAATTACCTGAAAAAAAAATGTCCCATTACCTCACCTACTGAAATAAAAATATTTAAAAATATAATCATGATTGGAAAACGGTTTGATACAATACAGTAGGTATAAGAACGCTTCAGGAAGCTATTACCGTTTTGTAAACTGTACAGAAGTAAAAATTTCGCAATGAAGTGTTGATGTCGTTTGAATAAGACAGGTTTTCACTTGTGAAATATAATTGCGTATAATCCATATTTTTCGCTTTTTTCGAAAGTTTTCAATTCGAGGAAATAATTGCCCCAAGTTGGCGATGCAGAAATTATATTGTATATAATTTTCTATATATATAATGTATATAATATTATGTTCGTTATGACAAAATAATATGATATTTCGGTGATGATATCACGGCAAATAAGTTTCTAGAGTCAGTAATTCGAGATCTGTTTGAACTAATGACACAACTTTGATAAATAGCGATCAATCATCATCTAACATCCCACAAGTAATGGAAGAAGTTGAAAATCAAGCCAACACGTGGTTTCCAGCAAATAAATTGAAGTTGAATATAACTCAAAATCTTGAGCTCACCAATGTAGGTTCAGCTAACAGAAGTGTAAAATTACTTGGCATTATTCTCAACAGTACTTCATCGCGGCATCAACACATAGATATTCTCGCAAATACACTATCTAGTGCAATATTTATCATTCGTCAACTGCAAAACATCACAAGCGGTGAGATTCTAAAAATGACGTACTTTGCATTATTGCACTCACATATCAGCTACGGTGTTGTTCTGTGGGGGAACTCTCCAGGTTCGATGAGAATTTTGAAACTACAGAAAAAACTGTAAGAATACTGTCAAGTGCAGGTTTCCGTATCATGCCGCTGCCAACATAATATGTTTATCAGACGCTCCTGAAAATAAAAAAAAAGCTCAGTTGCTAGAGAAACACTTCACGAGAAATTCGGGCAATATAAGAAAATGACGTTATCGTTTGACCAGATCAAAAATGAACTCTGTTGATAACAATCTTTTCAATTCTCTGCCAAATAACTTCAAAGAGATTAGTATCACGAAATTGAAAAGAGCCATCAAGGAAATGCTAGTCAACCAATGTTTTTACTCTCAACCAATATTTTTACTCAGTCTCGGTATACTACGATCATTTTAGGACAGTTCACGTCAGCCATATCTACTCGAGATGAAACATATTCACCGGTATCGATTGTACTGTGGTAGTTTGTAAATACCCCTATTATCATGGATGAATTTCAATTTGTTTATATATGTACGTAGGCAACCCCAGCGTTGATTATTATTTTTACATTTTTACAATTCACTTTTTTGTTTTATATGTTTTTTCGAGAAAACCCATACACTTGACTTGCTACAAACATGAAAATGTAACGTAGTTAATGTACTATTCTATTCTATTATATTCTATTGATTTGGCTAATGATGAAATATTCATTTTGAAAAATGAGAATTGAAATTTCCTATGTTTTTTAATATTTTCATTTGTATCTAACGTTACTGCAGTTTCTTTTCATGAGAACATTTATATACTTATACATTGGACTGAAAATGATTGATTACATTAGAACTTATGTAACACCACTGTAGGAAATAACAGAGGTGCGTAACTCAATTTAGTACCCGAATTTTGTTTATCTGTGACAATGCGGATACGCTAATTTGAAAACCGGTGATTCCATCATTTGAAAGGTTGCACCCGTAATTCGTATGCTTATGAATGTGACCGAAGTTTCTCAAAACGGTATTCTGAACATGAAATGTCCATCAGACTGAGTATTCAGTATTCGACGTTTTCAAACCATTCCTTAGGATGCAACCACAAGTTCTCAAATCTAAACATTTGCAAATTTTGCACTATCAAAGGAGGGTTGCAAACTCAATCATTTAGAATTCTTGGAAATTCGTAAGCATAAAAATTGCGGGTACAACCTGTTAAATGATCAAATCGATTTAGTTTACTCACCGGTTTTCAAATGAGCGTATCAACATTATCACAGAAAACAAAATTCCTACAGTGTTATATGAGGGCTAATGTAATCAATCATGTTTAGTTTAATCTGCCTATAAGTTTGAAATTGTCTTTATGGGACGAAACTGCAGTAACGTTTGTTACAAATAAAGTAATAAAAAAATAGAAAATTCCACTTCTCATTTTTCGTGATGATTTCCTACCATGTAGTTACAGCTACAACCATCAATTCGAGTGTTCATTTTGTGATAACATATTCGTTTGAATGCGACTCTGCCCCAATTAACTGAAGTAACTGTAATATTGTCAATGAACGAGATGTGAATATGCAGTTGTGAAGTTGACGATTTTGGTTCCTATAAGCTATGATCGTAATGAACGTTCAATATTCCGTTATGAGGAAATGGATAACCTTCTGCGATGTTTTCGAAATGAAATAAATGTTTTTTTCAACTTTCCACCGTTGGTATCTAGAATGAAGTAAGTGAGATAATTAGATAGTGCTAGTGACATAAAGGATGGGCCACCGAAAACTTGACATGGAGGTTCTAGGTACTAATCTTGCAATTACTTAAAAACGCTACTCAGACAGGTCGAATTTTATTGGGAGGAGGACAGTTTTTTCCCCAGTTAGAGCGTTATCACTTTAACCCCGGAGCAGAAGGGTGAACAACTCTTGGAATTTTAATAGGGAACTGGGGGCAAGTCGCACATCGTTTGAAAAATCTTGGAAATCCCTAAACAATGGTGTAAGTTTTCTTCAATTTGGGCAAACCATGATAAATTTAGAGTTGAAGTTACTTACTTTATTCTCATGTTAGCATATGCTCAAAATAGGCACCTCCAGATTCCACGCACTAATAGAGATTTTGCTGGAAACGTTCTCGAACATTGTGGAGCATTTCTGGAATGATTTGACGACTTTAATTTATGATTCGTTGCCATAAATCTTCGAGTGACGCAGGAGGAGTACAGTGAATTCTGCTTTTCAAAGGACCCCACAGATAGAAATCTAACGGCGAAAGGTCTGGTGACCCAATTCAGTGATCTGGAAAAGTATGATCTAAATACTGCCGAACAGGCAGAGCATAGTGTGGAGGAGCCACATCTTGTTGAAATATTAACAGATCCTCCCGATAATTGTTGTTATTTTCAGTAGTATCACTGAGAAGGGGATTAATAGTATCTTCCCGAAGCTCCAGATACATTTTTCCGGTTAAATTGTCTTCTGAAAACAATGGGCCAACAATACGGATTTTCTACCGCTCGTTCACTAACCAACTCGCAAAATTGCAAGCGCCGATCGAAATCATCTTCATTCAGTTCTTGCGTTAATTTGATTTTGTAAGGATGCATTTTGTGGGATTTTAAAATACGCCGAATGCTAGTTCGTGACACCCCGAAAACAAATGCTAACTTTCTTGTGCTCAAAGTTTGGTCAAGCTCAACATGGCCCAGAATTGGCACTTTTTTGATAACGCCACCATTTCGTGATTTAAAAATCACGAAACTGTGGCGTTATCAAAAAATAATCGACTAACCTCAAAATAAACTTATTGTCCTAGATGCAAATCAAAACACAAATAATCATTGGATTTTTCACGAGAAGTATATTTTTCGTGACTTTGAAACAAAGACAACTACTAAACAAAAAATTTGATACACTTCACTTCATATACATAATAAGTGTGATACTTTTCTTTTAATGACTCTGTGACAAACAATTTATCTTAACAACAGAACTGCAATACTCTTCCCGACGCGCGTTATACCAACGAAGTAGAGGACACTTTATGATAAAATAATATCTCCTATGTAGAAGATGCGCCAAGATAATTAGCGCATTTGAAGTGAATACACAAGTATTCAATAATTCAAAATCTCAATAATAATTTCTAATCATTTCAAAATCGAAAAACTAAACAGATACCATTTCCCGATTTCATGAAGCCTTCCAGGTTTCTAACAAAAATCTTATACAAAATCAAGTTTTCTCATTTGTTTCAGCTTTCCCGGTTATGAAAAAGTTTGATTCATCGACCGTAAGAATCGCCAGCTGGCCCTAATAGGTGAGTTGAAAATGTGCAAAACTCAATTCAACTTTCAGATTCGAAATAACTTTTTCTTTGAAGTATCGTTAACATCCGAAAGTCGATATTCAACAAAGAATCGGCGAACATCGAGAACAAATTAACAGCAAAGTCTCATCTGTCATCCGTCGATGATTTCAGTAAAATGCCTTTGATGTGAATAAAGAATGGAAATGAGTACACAATGGAATTATGTCGGCTCATCTCATGCTGATGGGAGTCTAACAGTAGGTCAATGATGTGGCATTTATTGAAGCTCACGTTCAGATTATATGAATGTCACATTTCGAAGTTTTTATTTTATCGACTCGGAAAAGTAAACTAGATGGCACTTAATGCGTGAGGGTTGATGGAATATCACTGCAATCGTAGGAATAAAGTGGTATTTCGAATATTTCATTTCCTGATGAACTAGAGTTCGTACAGTTGAAAAATTAGTTTCTGGAATTTTTGATCGAAAAATAAATAGCAGTCTATAGATAAATGCTAAGTAGACATAAAACAGTGAATTAAAATTTCAAATTGAGGAAGGACTTTTATTTCTCTGAGAAAAAGTTTTGAATGATAAATCAAGTTTGTCAGTGTCAATAAAACTGCTTAACCATATGAAAATTAACAAACATAATTTTTTTTGTTGAGTGCTGAGAAATATCAAAATCACGAACTCCAACATCATCAACAATTGATTGTTTCATTAGTATTTTTTTGGAATACAAAACAAATGCACTACAGGAAAAGCAGAAAGCGGAATTGTCTGACTTGACTTTATTATATTTGGTTCGGAGACATTTATTGTGGCTTTGAATTGAACCTGGTTACTTTCATTCCAATTCGAAATCCTTTCAGATTCTCCTGCTGAGTGAAGATGTGCCTCCGTAGCCGATGTCCTGGAATGAAATGACCAGACAAGTGTGCTGTCGTCAGTAAAGCAATATATTAGATTCTTGTATTTTTCCAATAAGTCGTTTATATACAATAAAAAGTGTATTGAAGACAATATGGATCTCTGTATATCATTGGATGAAATGTAAAGGAGTTGGGACTACTTGAAGGACTTTATGAAAATGATTACCTCAGCTTGCTTTATTGCAACTTCTCAAGACGTTGCTCTTGTTCTGATTGATCCGACCCTTGAGTAATTATTGAGAGACATGACACTTGATAACGCAAAAATTCTCGCAATTATTGAAGCCGTCCGACACCTAGTCCCATTATTAGCACAAACACATCAGGACCATTTGTAACGGCCGTGAAAGCAGCTTACATACACACTTGGAAAATTTTGTTTTTCGCTAATGAGGTGAAGACATAAGAGTTGAAACTTACATGACCGAATGACAATTCAAACATTGGAATTGAGTATGATTATTTTTCAAAATCTATATTGTCTACTTTGTTAAAAAATATAACCTACATAATTTTTGGAAGCCTTGAAAATTTTCTGAAATTATATTCTATCTATACTTTTGATCCATAGTAATTTTTGTAGAAAAATTCAAAGGTTCAACTATCAATATTGTCATATTTTTCTGTGAAAGGTGTAAAATACCCGAAAAAGATCAATGAAAAATATCTATATTGTAACAGGAAACTTCGCCAATTTGCTAGTTCAATATTTCTCTCTTAATACTTTTGCTTCACGATTTTTGAAATTTCTTTAATGATAAATCGATATTACATCGGAAATGATGAGACATGATTCACTCTATTGAAAAAAGTATAATTAATGTTTTTTTCAATTATTGTAACGATGAGAAAAATTACATTTTCTTACAATAAAACAAGACTCAACCACGTTTCGATGCTATTTGTCCTGACATTTTCGTAAAGATTGTGTGAGAAAGAATGGCAAATGTGTCTTCACTTCACTACACTTCACATAAAAGTCACATGTGTTGGTATATATCAACGTAACGCAATAATTCTTATTTTCCTCCGTTGGCTACAAAAATACTACGTTCTCGTAAAATATTTCATGTTTTACTTTAGTGAGGAAGTACAGCAGTTTTGGCTGTGGAACGGAAAAGCTTTGTTCTGTGGAGAGTTGGCCCCAGTTATATTTCATTATGGAGATTACGATGTGGAAAATATGGGAATGTTTTTAGAACGTTGTGGTTATGTTGAAAGTATGATAATTAAAGCATCAACAATGATGAAATGATACATGCAATATTTAACTTGTACACTTTGTTATTGCACAAGCCAGTGCTTCATGTAAACTTCAAAAGATGTGAAACTTCCAAGGGATTCATTCAATTGATTTCGTTGAAACTTGAATTTGCTAACAATAATGAGGGGTACTCATTAAAAATGGTTGGGGTAGCTAATTCATTCATTTCAGTTTCATATATGAATGAATGTTTCATCTCATAGTCGGTCAATTTTATGAATATTTTCGAGAAAATATATATTTTAGCTATATAACTGGCAGCTTTTTCCAAAACTCATGTGTGGTATACTGAATATTATGAAAATGAAAAAATATTCATGAAAACGTGAAAAACGGGTGAACAGCTCTTTCAATCTTATTGAAATTGGTTTCCCATTCATTTGCATCAACATAATGTTGGACTGGATTATCTAGGTTTGATTTAATATACTCTTGGTTGGATTTTAGAGGCAGAATCTATATTTTAGAAGGTATTGATGTTCATCAACTAAATATTAGATACATTGATGGAGGTAGCCGTTACTATGTGGTAGGAAATCTCAATGAAGAAAAGGTAATTGAAATTTTCTATGTTTTGTACCACTTAATTGTGGTAATACCAATAGAAGTGGTAAAACACATAGAAAATTTAAATTTTTTTCATTACAAATTAGATTATATAGCTGATAAAAACAATTCCTGTCGAATTTTGGGTGCAGGTACATAATTCTCAACAAAAGACAATGTATGTATTTGAGTTGACATGCAATAAATTGAAGGTACTCATTTTTATCAAATCTGATTCATTTTGTTGAAAGACTCTCCTGGAATACTGTATACAGAGCTTAATTTCAATAAAATGATCTGGAATCATACTTAGAAATTTGATATTTTTCTCATAACTAAACGGTTTCATTCAGCTTCCCCTGTTTGTTCGTTGTTCAGCAGTTGAAGTTTGACCTCGTTCCTCTCGACAGGTTAATATGATATTTGGTACACACATTTTGTTTTGATGACAGTACAATTCAATGAATTCTGTATCATCCTAAATCCAAGATGGTCACACCTACAAAATGGCGGTTGTTTCACAGCCACCCCAGTATAGGTATCTAATGACAGAGCTTGACTAGTAGAATAATGGTTCATTTTGAAAAATATACGAATTCAGGATGGCCGCAGCTACAAAATTGCAAAATACATATTTTTTCACAACTACCTCGATATGAATATCAAATGACAGAACTCGATTAGTAAAATGGTAGTATCCTTTGAAAAAGATGAGAATTCAAGATGGCCGCGGCTGTGAAATGGCGTATAACCTATATATTCACAAATACCCCGATATCAGTAATAAATGACAAGGCTCAACTAGTAGAATAGTAGTACAGTTCAAATATTTCAAGATGATCGTAGCTACAAAATGGCGTATTTTTCAATCACCTTGTAATACCAATGTATTGATCAGATAAAATGAAAATCAAATCAATTGGGCTCTGGTTACGCTACGCCCAACAATTAGTCAGGGTAGTAGTTGTTTTCTGATAAGTATCAGTCTGTAAACCTACTCTATAGGTAACGAATTGTTCTTTTAGATAATTTTATTTGCAGCCAGTATTCAAGTATGCCCACGTACTACAGGAATCCATTTTCTTTACTCATTTCATCCATATCAATAGTCAGGAGTTTGATTTGGTAGTTCTCTTTTAATCGTTTCAAATTACATCAATTTTCCACAAAGACATTAGAAGATCTGGTGGGGATCACTATGCAGAAAAAAAATTAAAGAAATTTTTCACTCTAATCCAGTTCACAGCAAGTCCACTAGTTTTCCAAGTTCTATAGAGCCGGTGGTTTTGTCTCTCTAGCATGAAGTTGGAATAAATAAATTGATATTCGGTGGGTTCACTCTTTCATTTTCTCAAAATAAAAATGGTAGAGATAAAAAGAGCACTCTACTGAAGTTTCAATTCGATTCAATATCTTGCTCAACTGATTCTGGCTGGAGTTCTGAATTATTCATAGATAAATTTCAAATTGATTCAAACGGGGTTGTGTCAATGTGAAATGAATAAACTTTACTTTCATGATGAGGGGAAAGCAGAACTACCTTATTTGTTGTCGGCCCGACCGTTCCAGATCGTTACTCCGTTTACGTAAAACTTGACAAATCTTCGTTAAGCCTTCCATCGATCTGAGTTCCATCTAGTTGAATCTAAGTTTCTCAATTATTCCTGAAATACAACTGCACTACTTGTGAATGGATTTGATAATAACACTTACATAAAATGACATTATCTTGCGTTTGAGGTAGTTATTGTATAGCGACACACGTGTCGCGGTTTTTGTAAAACCCTCTATAGTGAAAATCATACATTAAACTGTATTAATGAGTTTTAATATTGATTTTGATCAATTATCGGTCAGTTCTATTCAACAATTTCTTTTATTATTTCGTACATATCCATCATGAAGTCTTATTTCAGACCACAAGACCTGATGCCTCTCTACCTATCAAACACTGAAAATACTTTTTCCAATCAAGCTACCCAAACAGAAAAAAAACAACATGACCCAAGACTATGTCACAAAATCATTTCAATTTCGATCATACGACGAAATAAATGAGATCAAAGTAACACTGTTAATGATTTCAGGCAGGTTGCATTGTTATAGCAAACTCTGAGTCATTTTTTTGACTCGGTACATAGCAAGACATTTTATCAGTACTGTAATCAGAAGTTTCCGCTTACTAACCAAGCGACTTCAATTCATTCAGGTTAGAGCCAAGATCCCTCTTACCCTTTTAGCTGATTTTTGTCGTAGAAGGGGTTCACGACTAAGGGGTTGCCGACAGCATAAAGTCCTCAGACATCAGTACCGCCCTTCACGGGGTATCCCTACCTGGCTGGAATGGGATGGCTGATAAATCTGTTCTTTCTTTAATGGGGGAACTCATTCGACAGAATGTCGGCGCCTTCTATATCGGAAAGGTCGTCTACAGCATAATCTATAGCTTCCCTAACTAACGGATTTTCGTGAGTTTCCGCACCATCAAAAACTCGCCGATTCCTCGACTGAATGGACTGCCGAATGGGAGGCAGCTGCAAATCTCCGCAGATAGCTCCATTCCGCACGAAACAAGGAGCATTCACAATCATCCTCATTAACTTGTTTTGTGATCTCTCCAGAGTGGAGATATTATACGTAGCCGCTTGTCCCCAAACGCCTGAAGCATACATGATGACATACTTGATCATCGTATTGTAGTTGATAATTTTATTCTTCAAACTCATTTTGGATCTTCTGTTGATCAGAGGGTACAGACTAGCTATCCGACCCTCAATCTTTGATTTGACGCACATGATGTGCGTGTTCCAAGTGAGCCTACGGTCTATTAGAAGGCCGAGGTACTTTACCCGCGCTTGCCAATCAATCTCGTTCATAGAGATTCTCACTTTTCTGGCCGGAGAAGATAGCAATCTTCCCATGGTCTTGTTCCTATGGTCTTGTTCGGGTTCACTCGGATGTTCCAATCGAGGTATCAGCGCTCGAGGTCGTCCAATGCACGTTGCATGTAGACGACGCCGAGCTCACGACCCATGGAAGATGAGAGGAGAGCCGTGTCATCGGCGTACAGAGATATCTTCACAGGCTCAGATCTCGGAAGGCCACTGGTGTAATGTGGGTACAACGTGGGTGAGAGTACGGCCCCTGTGGAACTCCAGCGAGGATATCTTTGTTGTCAGACAGAGAGCCCTCTACTCAAACTTGAAAGACCCTAATTGGGTCTTTTAGGAAAGACCCAATCCACCGGATCAGGCACGAAGCAGGTCGAACGCAAGAGGTCATTCGTGCCAAACACGGTCGAAGACCTTCGAGATGTCTAAAAGTACGACATGGACTTTTCGATTGTGGTTTAACTCGGCGATGGTGTGAGTTTTCGTTTTTTAGAGGCAGGTGAGCGTTTGGAATATCGGTAATAACATTTCCTCACACTGACTTTTTTTTCAAATGATAATAAATAATGAGTGTGATTGATGACTTGTTTACTTTATGGTTATTCATGATCGCTTAAATGCAATGAATAAAAACTCTTTTGTCTAAATACATTTCATTTATACGACTGGTTTCGGGTTTGAGCCCATTATCAAGTATAAAATTAAAATCTGAATTTTGCAAGAACAGGTATTTGAGAGACAGGATGCTAACTCAAAATACCACTCCAAAAATTCTAGGAGTTGTTTTTAATTGATTTGTCAATTTTCATAGCCTCCAACAGTTTCATTTCTCTCCTTCTGAATAAAAAAATTTCAACAGCTTTCACAAGTAATA
>WOGN01004840.1:0-13217 GCA_015342105.1 Leptinotarsa texana | reverse complement strand
CAGCGGCCATGGAGATCCTTCTAGATCTACTTTCTTTCTACATGTTTC
Organism: Leptinotarsa texana; assembly: GCA_015342105.1. NCBI lineage: Eukaryota > Metazoa > Arthropoda > Insecta > Coleoptera > Chrysomelidae > Leptinotarsa > Leptinotarsa texana. The sequence continues at coordinate 13,169 of WOGN01004840.1, read as the reverse complement.
TGGGGAGAGAGGCTAGATGGACTTTTGCCTCCAACTGTCAGCTAAGAAGTGCCTTATGAAGTACTGTTCACGAGTAGAGATGACTGGATTCTCCAGGAGAAGAAAATATTAAGAGCAGATATTTGTTTGTTGACAGATTGACCAAAGACACGTTCCGCTTCTGGTGCAGGTATTTTCAGTCGCATACCCAGGGCAGATATATCAACTTGCCTAGGAACTTATGCGAAAATTTACGCTATTGAATTGTGTGCGGAGAGATTGGAAGGATCCAACCTCATACACAAGTCGATAAAAATATTCTCGGACAGTCAAGCGGCGTTGGAAGCTCTTGACTCTTACCGAGCGACGTCTGAATTGGTAGCACATTGCCAAAGCGACTCTCCTAGATAGGAAGATTTAACAGATTGCCTCTGATCTGGATTCCTGGCCGTAATGGCCTGGAAGGCAATGCGGCTGCTGACTGTCATGCAAAGGAGGGTGCTGCAAGCAGCTTTATCAGACCAGAACCTGTCAATGACAGGTTCTTCTAGCAGAATCTTCCAGTTGTTGGACTACAGTAGGGATGAACGATGTCTAACAGGCATTCTTACATGTCACTGTCATTTGAATCATCATATGCATATACATCTTCAAAGGAAATATCAGCTTGATATTCCTCTTGAATATGATCACTTGGTGATTTAAATACATGTCGAAGTGTCACAAGAACATACATAGAGTTTGTTTGAAGGTGGTTGACAGTTATCACACGATGACGATTGTGGATACTAACAATCGGAACGTCATGACATAACTTGGTTTGAAATCTTTTAAATTAATTTTTTTCATTTTTTGTTAATAATATTTTTAATGTTTTAATTTTCAGCTTTTATTAATGTTTCAATTTTTATTTGTTCGGTTGTTGCTTGTATGTTATTTCTTTGTAATTTCAGTTTTTTGTTTAATAAAATTGTTATTTCCGGTTAATATTTTAAATTTTCTTTCAGGGTTGTCAAATCAATTTATATTATATTAGACAATAGAAGTTCGAACTGATGAAATACAAAATACATAGAGTTTGTTATCCACTAAGACAAAGCTAGTATGAGAGCGATGCATGTGATATATTTTTGAAAATGAAGTTTGTGAAGATCATATTGTTTCCGGGGTGATTTGTGAAATTACTATGGATCTTCATGTGTTAGGAATCACACGTTAAAAGGTAAGACCTCGTTAATCCTTAGCTCGCACAAGTTTCCACTTTTGAGGGTTGTCGTTTGTAGGGGTGCGACAGCTGGTTAACGGAAAAACAGATTTCAAACAGATTTCAAACAGATTTCATGAAGAAACGGCCGAGTCAAACAGCAGATTGGATTTATCATTATTGCGTTCATTACTACTTTCTTTTCAGAATAGTAAATACATGTGGTCTATTAACATTCTTATTTGATGAATAGTTTTGTTGAAATAAATGAATGATAATAAAAACACAGTTATTTGTAGGAACTGAGGTATTTCTACTCACCCACAATAATATACCCATCACTTGTAATGTTCGGAGAATTACCCTTTTGACTGACTTCAGCAACTGGTAAGACTTCCACAGTCGTGTTATAGAATTTATCAGAAGGATGTTCGGCATTACCACTTCGGAAATAAAACCTATAATAAAAATCATCAGTTGGCTTTGAGAAACATTTTGTATAGAACTGTTACTAACAGATGTTTACATAAATGGGAATTATTTTAGTGGATACGTAAAATCCCACTTCTGGAGCCTGCCTATCGTTTCAATGTATTACAGATAGTACAGAAAACACTTCAGTACAAAAAACATTTCCTAGGATTACATATTGATGAAAACTCATTGTGGACAAAATATATTGGAAATATTCGAAAAAGTGGCACCCCTCATTGGTGTTGTATTCAAAATCAAGAACTATATTCCTCTTGAATTTTTCTAAAAATATTCATTTCAGTCTTCAGAACCCCTAGAAACAATTACAAAATGAAACTACCATCGCATTCAAAACCAACAGTGCATTTGTAAAAACCAACAAATTTATTAGATTTGAAGACACTATACAAACAAAAAATTTGTTGTTTCATTGATTCACTAACAAATGAATAATAAATTTCAAACATGAATTTCATAGAAAAAAATAATAATTATAGAAATAATACTAGTCAAACAGAACAATTATCAAATAAAAATTTCAAATCTGATTTTGGACAGAAACCAATTTATCATGATGGAATTATAATATATAATACAATTACTGAAGAAATAAATAAAATTAAAACTGCTTTCAACTTCAAAATTGAGTTGAATAAATGAATTGAAACTACAGGATTATATGATTTTCATATAGCCAGAATCATCTAAATATTTTTATACTGGTATTAAATATGGATAATTTCACATTCAATAATCTATACCTGAAAAAAATATTTAACTTTTCGATACCTATCAACAAACTTAATGTTCACTGCTCATACTGATAATTTGTTTCCTTGTTCAATATTTCATTATCATGTTAAATTTGTATTTTTAGTCAATTTGATTAATCCCTATTCATAAACATTTGATGTTTCTTGGGATGATAATGAAGGAAATACAAACTTTGTCCCTTTGACCAGAATGAAAATTTGTAATTGTGTCGTTTCATCAAACAACATTCACTTAAGATTTTACAACTGTTCATCCTTGGGTACACTAAAATCATACATTATTTTGTAATTGGAATTATTTTTTTACGACAAAACACAAGCATTACAGAAAAATCCGCTCTGAGAGAGGTGGATTTGAATCGCTGAAGATTAAATTCATTTGGAAAAACGTTATCAGTAAATGTATTCCTCATAAACGCAGTTCTCCAGATGAAAGAGTTTTTAAACAGTGGAATTCGAGATGTACTGACTGAAACTCAAAACGATAAGCAGCCACATTCCGTTGCGTATTTCTGATATGTACCCTTCTTAGTGGAATCAAATTTACCAAGTCACTTGAACATCTTCCGTGAAATGTTCCAGACTATCATGGTTGCAAGTGATGTTCGTGTCTCCAATCAGACGGATGACTCTTTTCTCTTTTCTGGATGGAATTCAGCAGGTTCAGGGTATGCTTACGAGCGAAGTTCCATACACGAGAACACTACTCCAAAGAAGATCTGATCTGAGCTTTCTGAAGCATCAAAAGTTGCTGAGGTGTGTACAGTTTCCTGTTTCGGAACAGAGTTTCAATCTTTTGAGAAGCAGCTTTTGCAATTCCAGCGATATGATTGTCCCCACACATATTGGTGTCCATTTCAATTGCCAACAAACTTATCGAAGCAGAAAGCGGAAATGTTTGTCCTGGCATTATTATATCCGCTTCGGATACATTTATCTTTTTGGAGAAAACCGATGCCTGTGTTTTAATGGCACTGAATTAAACCTGGTTACTTTCATCCCAATTCGAAATGATCTCTTGATCCCCATTAAGATATGCAATCTTCTGCTGCCGGAGAAGATGTGCATCCGCAGCCGATGTCCCGGAATCCAAATGGAATGACGTTTGGTATTGTCAGAAAAGCACTAAATCAGATTCTTGTTTTTTTTACAATGAGTCGTTGATATAAAAAGAAGGTTGTTGACAATTTGGATCCCTGGGTAACACCAGCGTTGCAGGTAAAATTATTCGAGAGATATCCATCGACGATGCAGGAAACTTTCTTTCAGGAAGCTGAAGGGCCATAATTAAAAATGATCCTACATACGATAGCATCGAAGTTTGATCAGCAAACCCTCATGCCACATACGGTCAAATGCCTGAGAAATATCAAGCGGCACAGCTTTCGACTCTCCATGTTTCTCGAATGCGTTATTCCAAATATGGGTGACATACCATAGAAGGTCGCCTGTTGATCTTTGTTTCCGAAAGCAACATTGATGGTCTCTCAAGATGTTGAAGCCTTCCAAATATTCAATGGTGGCTTAGGGCTTTCTCTATGATTTTTTATGCCACTGATAGCAAAGCGACTGGTCTATAGTTATTTGGAGGATTTTCCTATCCTTCTTGGGAATAGGCTGAACACAAGCAATCTTACAACAAAAAAGAAAACATCCCCTTTCTTGTGAGACAGGTTGAAAAGTCGGTAAAATACTGATGCGAGCTGATTGACGCCTTTTTAAGTAGGACGTGGGACACTACATGTATGCCAGACAGACGCCTTATTGATATTAAGTTGTTTTAAAATTCGTCTCACCAGGTATGATTTTAATTTCGCTTTGCAACTGTTTGCCTTCAGTAGCCAACGTTAACGTTGATTGAATCTTCTGTTGGTCCTATTAATGGCGTCTCCATATGAGGAGATATGATCTACACGAAAAATATTGGTTTGTATACTGTTGAAACATTGAATGAACTTCATCATCTTTTGCACATGACCCTCAACGTAAATACATTTTTTGTTGATTTTCATCCTCGCTTGTGAATAGCAGTCAGTGAGTACCATACAGAGGATTTCTACATTTTCAGAAATGTTTTCTTGATAACGCTTCCTTTCATTTTCATTTGGTTACCTTGTATATCAGTTCTATCAATTACTTCATTAATCGTTATTGATAGAATGGAATGTTATCAAATATGTGACCAGGTCAAAAGAGGTTAATGGAAATGTTATTGTGAGAATTTTTTCTATCCAAAAGAACTCACGACTGATTCTAGATGATGCAAATGAGAATGCGGTTGACCCCCGGACTAAAAGGTAATTACCTCTTGACGATAATAGGCGTCATGAAATTAAATACCAGCTGATCACCGGGCTGCGGTAGGAGGCCCCAGAAGAAGTTTTCTCCTAGATAAGCATGTTTCAGTGTGTATTGCTTGTAATGCTTGATTCCTGACGTGACTTCCGCTTCTGGATTACTATGTGGGAAGAAAAGAGCAACTTTGCCGAATTGTTTATCCTGGAAATTGAATTATTCAGATTCAGGTTTAATTTTGTTAGTCAGAGCAGTTAGCAAAAAGTGCAATTACTTGATATTCAATTTTGAAAAACCAGATATTTTTTGAAATATAAAAATTACTCGAGTTTTTTCCCAACATCAAACCGTTATTTTAACCTCTCGACACACGTTTCGATCACAATTTGATCACAGTTTGATTTTCCTCTTGAAGATGATCAAGTGATGATGGAAACACGTGTTGACGTGTTAAAGTAACGGTTTGGTGTTGATATAACAGTGCATCACTGGTAGATATTTTTTTGGATGTAAATAATTTAAGAAACATACAGTACAGTCCCAAACGCCCCAGCTTTTAAGTGAATGAAGGAAAGATAAAATGTACTGTACATTAACAGGAACCAGTTTCTTCAACAACCTTGGTTACTAAGTTGTGAATTCAAAAAATGGAATCGTTTGGAATGCTTGGAATGTTCCCCACCCATTCAGTAAATGTTTGCGGGTTATAATCACATAACTTCTGATTATGCGAGGTATAAATACAAAGTGGGCCAAGTTGGACACTTTCAAAGGGAAACTCAAGTTTTCAAACTAGATATGTGAAAACTGATGGATGTGTCTGAGGGTTAAATGGTATAAATGTTAAAAACCGCATATCGATATCTATCATCGTTTCTGAGTTACAGCATGTTTTTCATAATGTGCATTTTTGAAAAATTGTTTTTCCTGCCAAATATTTCTTGTTTCTATGAAAACATTTCCAAAATACTTTTTACGTAGAATTCGATGGTGTGAAAACTTATTTGTCAAATGAGACATCAACAGTTATTGATGGAGAACAATTTTTTAATGAGACATCCTGTATATTTCTGAATATTTCAATAGAGCTTGAAATTACCTTTCGAAATATGTAGCACACACAATGTTTCGAAATAAAGAGGTTTAAGATTTTTTCAGAACAGAAAGAATTTATTCAGTAGTAGCTATCAAATGTTGAGAAAGCTTTTCATAACAGTAATAAAAATGTATAATTTCAATAAAACTGATGAAAATATACACAATATTCATTACCAATAAATGAAACTTCAATAATAATGATAATGATGAAGAACAAATAATAAAAAATATATCAACAGAGAAGGTGTTTGAAATGTCTGTCGGCTTCCTCTTCACATAGCCGATACTTGTTTTGCAAATTTTTTGCTGAATTGATTAGTTCAATAGGAGTGAGAGAAGCAAAACTTTGAATCACTTCCAATTCGTATCTAGAATTGGTCGACAATTTAAAAATAAAATTCTTCAACGTTCTACAGAGGTAAAAGTCCATAGGCGTTAGGTCCGGCGACTTGGCTGGCCAACGGTTGGGTCTTTGGTTTGCTATCCAATTATTACCAAAATTAGCAGCGAAAAATTTGGTGATAATTGCAGTGTTCTGAGACGAAGCACCCTTTTGTTGAAAATATATTATTCTGAGCTCCACTTGTGGCAATTCATCAATGAGGTGTTCAATATTTTGTCTTGAAATTTCTAAATTCCCCTGAGATGTGAGTGTTATTATAAATGAACATGCGGATAATTCTACCCCTGAAGACATCTGCCCACACATTGAATCCAAATTTTTCTTGACTTGTCTGCTCCACAATAGAATGAAGATTTTGTTATGCCCAAGTATGAAAATTATAGAGGTCGAAAATATCGGCACTGCTCACATACGCTTTGTCTGTTCAAATATAATTCAAAGAAAAATCAAGCCATGCAATGTCCAAAATCTCCTGGTCTGTGTTGATGAACTCTTCTGGTCCTGTATGGCTTAAATTTGTGTTTCTCAAAATCCTCCTCCTAACGTTAGTTCTTGGTAAGCCTGTTGATATTTTCAAATTTCGTGTTGACGTTTGGGGATTATTTTCAAAAGCTCCTAAAACCACTATTTCTTTCAACTTCCTATAGCTACTGATTCATATAATCTTGTCCTTTTCTTTTTAATTTGACCACCATCAATTAGGTTGTGTCGCAATCTTGCGATGGTGAGTCTAAAGTGTGAGTCTCACTTAAAAGATCTGTATTTGAAAGATTAATTTCAAAGATAGTTTTTCATCAATAACTATAGATATCTCACGTCAAAAGTGCATTGGAAAGTTTTTCATAGAAACAAGAAATTCTTGATAAGACAAAAGTAACAACTTTTTGAAAATGCACATTTTCAAAAAAATGCTGGAGTTTCATTTAAAAATTGTACAATTTGGCCTACCCTGTACACTGTACGCAGCAATTTTTATGGAATTCCAAACTGTTTGTAGAACTTGATTCCAAACCCGTCATTCATTAAGTTCGAGTTGAATTTGGAAAACAGTTTTCACCTCAATCCATCAAATTATCATCCGCCATCTAAAAGTTTGCTTCTTTTTTATTTCCATTATGTCTCCAACGCTGTTGCCTTTCGAAAGGCAACACTAATTTTTCAAGAGAGTAGCGTTGGCACTAAAAACGTTGGAAAACGTTGTTTTTTTTGGATTAAGAACATAATGTGATTGAATATAATCCAAAATGGTTCCACATTGACATGTTTAGAGCTGTTTTTAATGAAATAGTTTGAGTTGGGTCTCAAATTGATGGCGCTAGAGCTTGTCAAATACCTTTGGCATACAAATGTTTTTGGCTACCAGCCCGATGGTATTTTTTGGGTATCATGCTCAGGATATGCTTACCTAAGAGCAGTCCTTCACATATGTGAGCAACATTATACAGTTGGTCCTTGTGAAGTAATCGAAATTGCTTAGGTATGTAGAACATCCTGGATTAGAATAGTGTTTAAGATTCTACTTATGCTATTACTGTTTTCGGAATTGTCTATCCTGACATCATAATGTTAGTGATTGCAATTACAGGTGTCATTCGTTAAAAAACTCGGTCAAGAGTAAACATATGTTTTAGATATTTCCATAGGAATGATAGAATTGTTTTCACTAGTATTATGTAACTAGTGTAAACTACATTGAAACATAGTACCTAGCTGGTATAAAATCTGAAGATTTTTTCATTAAATACATGAAATTTTTATTGACCAGATGAAAAAATGTTATACAATGATCAAGTTTTCGATGGCGAGATTTACGAATTTCCATTCCAACAATTGCGTTTTCTGGAAGAGTAACCTTTATCGTTGAAGAAATGGTAGTTGTTTCATTAGCAATGGATAAATTAATTTTCATTTGATGAGTATACAATTTTTTGTGTTTTGAATAGAATATAGTCTATTGGAAAAGAGTAGTTTGCGAATTTTTGGATACCACCTTATATGCACTCTTTGCTAGCCCCTGATATTGTTATTTTACTCTTATCATTATTTATCAATAGTTATTAACACCTTATATTTTAATCCACTGGTTATTGAATTCTTAGATGATTTTCATTCTTTTTTGAAGATATATACAATTGGAAGAGGTGAGAATTGAAAACTTTTTGCCCAGGGGGGGAATTTACCTCTAGAAAGTTGCTGACATGATGGGAAATTAAGTACTTGTATTGAAGTGAGCTTCAATTTTGCAAAAGAGTTTTACATAACCACTTGATAGTCTACCATTGAGATCTATAAGCATTCCGAAAAGTATGAAATACTGGTCAACAGAACGTGGTATTCAGTACCCAGGAAATCAATAAATGGAATAGAATACAATTTTGATAAACATCTCACCAGTACCTGTCAACAACCTGAATCAATGAAAACAAACTAGTGACGGTACGGACCAATCAGAACGATCCAGCAATAGAGTGAACCAACCGGGAGTGAGTATTTGCTTAGACACATCCTCGGAAATTATAAAAAGGTGTGAACTCTTCGCTCGACAGTCAGTCGTTGCCAAGACTTACAGATACATCCTTCGTCCTCGCAGTCATGTCAACTCATGATGCCTGCGGCAATCATAGTGCAAAAATAAACCGTCAATGTAGTCGAATAGTAAAATACTTTTTGTCTAAGAATCATAGGGAATATCTATGCTTGTCTTACTTTAAGTATAGTCATAAATAACATCTATAGAGGTATATGGTCGGGAGTTATTCATAACATATAAGAGCTTGGACATCACAAACTGTCTTATGCAATTGGTAGACAGATGTCAAGTAATTTAATCTTTAAAGCAGGTTTCAGGTTGAAGCATTTTTCTGGCTCCGTAGAATCCTGAGTAAGCAGACTGACAAAAAACATATCAAGAAGAAATTCGATAGAAAGATGATTAAATAGGAAGTTATTGGGATGGAGTGGCACAAGAGAAGAGAAATTTAGCAGTTGCTTGGCTTATTGACGAACAAAGTTGAACAGATTGTAAAGTTGGATAGGAAAAATATGAAATCTGTAGTGAATTCTCACGAAATGTTATTTACTTATGCAATTCTGAAAAAAAATTCGTAGATTTTCTTCCATTCTGCACAATATCAGGAGTTAGTACTCCTGTTCATCGGTTCATTTCGAATTTGAAGTCTGCCACAAAAATATTTCAGTAGAATGAAAGTGAAGACGGTTATTGGAGAAGAATAATTATTACTACCGTGATATATCTTCAATTGGAGGTTCAATATATTATAGGTACACGATAATCCTTTTCTTTTGGGAAAAAATCCACCTAAAATACTTGTTCCGTATTATGAGTTTTTGATCCTCACAAGGATTATTTGCACAATTATTCGGCAAATTTCCATTTGACATCTTCTGGTTGTCTGAAGTTTGCAACTAGACTAGTTCCAAACTCCAGACTTTGCCGAAACGTTGTGGAATTATTCCTTGTGTAGATCAAAAACATAGAATATGGAGCGAAACCCAGAAAAACAGCCTGTCATACCACTGAAAATTATTGTCTCAAAAAATGATAAGAAAACATTATCATTTCTAAATCTTAGAATTCCAAATCAACTGAACAATTCCAACAAATTTCTGAAAACATATATTACAAACATTCATATGAATGAAATTATTTCTTCTAATCGAAGCAAGTTTGTTCGCAGATGACCGTTATAATAATTCCCCTGAATAGACAGGAATGTGATTAATGGCAATAACTTGTTCTCAAGGAAGAACATTGATTCATTAAACAGCTGTCTTAGAGATTATATAACCAATTAATCCAAACAAATTACTCGAAATGATTTAATGTGCACAGGATCGGTGGAAGGATTTTATGTGTAGAGTTCAAGTGAGGACGTATAAGAAATAAACCTATAAAAATATTGAATTTTCCTCAGTTTCGCTATTTCACTCTGAAAAACTATAAAACGATTCTATCTATAATATTTAACTACTTGATAACTAGATAGTGACATAATCTGTCCTCAATGAGTTTACTTACAGCGCTTTCATCTCATTCGAAATCCGACAAAAGCAAATTTTACTTCAACTGTATATCATGTAAGTAATAGAACTCATCTATGAGGAAATTAAGGAAAAACGGACAACTTTTCCTGAGACAAACAACTGTGAAATATTATTTACGTTTCAATAATAGAAATTCACTTGTACAACCAGAATGAACATGACCTGAGCTCGGGGTTTTTCGAAAGCCTGCATGAGAGATTTCCATATAAACCATTTAGAGTCTTTGGCTTCTTGTAGATAACGTTTTATTATTTGATTCTCCGCACTCGCAGGGTATCCGGTGAATGCAATTCTTGGAATCGCAGTCCGCGTTTGGTGGCCAAGTTTTCGTGAGGTTGCTACGGATATTGGTACCAGATCTGAAGCAGGTTCTGATGTAGAAAAGTACAAGTACTGGTTGTGGCTGCTTCTCTTCCTTGTGAGGCTCTTGCTGTCTTCCAGCCAGTCTGTTCCACCACACCTTGGAGTAACCATTCCGTTGAAGGTCATTTTTGATAATGCCTAGTTTCTTTTCGAGACGTTTTTTTGTATTACAGAGCCCGAAAGCACGGTGTACTATAGTCTTGAGTTGAAATACCATATGAGTGGGTTTTCCGTGTACATATGTTTCCATTTAGTGTCGGCCCTCTTCACCAATACGTCTAAGAATGAGAATTCGTTGTGGACTTTCTTCTCCATTAACGTTGTTGATGTGCTTCAGGAAGTTGTCTAGTTCTGCATTCCCATTGTTCCATATTATGGAGGTATCGTCCATATATCTCAATCAGACTCGAGGCTTCTTGTGGGCTTCTTCGATGGCCAGAGTTTGAAACCCCTTCATATATATTCAGGCTATAACCGGTGAAAATGGCAATCCCATTGGCAGTCCCTCATCTTGCGTAAAAAAATCGTCCTTCAGTTGGAAGTAGCAGTTCCGTACTCAGCATCCTAGTGATTCCATGATTACTTGTATCGGTAAGTTTGTTCTATCTTTCAGGTTCCCATCTTCGGATAGCTTCTTCTATATGATTTCAAGTGCCTCTTCGACAGGAACGTTTGTGTAGAGGCTTTGCCCCTGGTAGTTCGACAAAATGGCTTTCTCATTTCTTGTTAATAATTTTTAAATTTTCATCTCGTATTCACAGTTCAATTTTTCTATTATTGCTATTTTATTTCATTGTAATTAATTTTTTTTTGCTTGATACAATTGTGTTTTTCCAGCTGATCTTTTGATTTTTTTTTAGATTATTCTAGGGATTTCAAATCAATTTATGTCATATCAAACAATGGAAGTCCGAACTGATAACCACGTAACAAACAAAAAAAACGTCTTATTGTTTGTTTCACAACAAATATAAAATGAAATATAATCGATGATTTTGTCAGATGGAGGTGAGCCAATTCAGACTGGAAAGCTCAGTTGAATCGGATCGGGCAAAAATAAATTTAGGAATAAGTGGAGGAACGAATTTTCAACATGGTTTCAGACCATATGTTACTCAAATACATGTTCAGTAGCGATCCAGGGAATATGCTTTCAGGCTGAAGTATTTGCAATCTTGCAACTCTGGAAGAGCGTCAATTTGAGGGCTCCACCAAATGAGTAAAACAATATCATCACAGACAACCAGGTTGCACTTAAGGCACTGACGGAACCAAAAATGACATCGAGACTAGTCTAAGAATATCGTGAATAACTGAGAGAATTGAGGGACAGAAATATATATAAATAATATACTGGGTACCGACACTTAGGCGACGAAAGAGCTGACGAGTGTGCCATACACGGGTCATCAACTTCATGTAACGGTGTAGGTGTACTAAAATCTTTGGTACGGAACCAGATCGATGATCTAAAAGAAATATTAGGAGTCCATTGAGAACAAAACCTTCGAGAACATTGAGAACATTGAAATCAAAAGCAACAAAAGGAGAAAGACAGTTCGTCATATTTTATGCGAATGCGAGGCAGTGGCTCACACGAAGCAAACAATTTATGGACTACCTGAATCATGTCCAGAATATATGGAATACATCCAGCAAGGAATGTGTTAATACTACTGCAGGGCACACTATTATTGGAAAGAGAATGATGGGAGAACAACGCAACGAGCTCATGAAGCTGCAATGTTTTCCAGAGACTTGGGAGATATGGACAAGTTAGACGGCTCCCAAGAAGTAGGAAAAAAACAACTGAGGAATTCAGAAATTTTACATACTTTTTTCAAACCAAATATTCAATATTTTCAAGGTTTTCCATAGAGGTTGTTATCAACCCACCTGAAAAGAACCTTGACTCTCTAAAATACTGGTAGTGGTCTTTCAAATTCAACTGCTGCTTCAAAGATTCATAAAACTGGGCAGAGTGAAGTAAAGAGGATGTTTCGCAGAAGGATCCGTATTGAACGCTTGGAACCCGATGCCGGACCTGTGTATATAAAACATTAATAGATAAATCAGTCTCTTCAGCTGGAAGGAACTCGCATATGACAACTGGAGTTGATATTTGTAATACCTACAGGTGATTATTCTTGCACTGAATCTTTCAAAATGATAAAATTATATTTGAAGTTTGTTCTCAGTCCAAGGTATTTGAAGATGTAGTATTGATTGATAATGCATCAGAAGTCTGGAAGTGAATAGAGTAATTTATACATCGATGGTGGCAAAGTGAACTCCTTCATTCTACCTGTTGATGCTAAAGAAGTGACTAACATAAGTTTTTTATTGCATTTTTGCTGCAAAGGGGTTAGTTGAAATGCAGACACAAAGTTGAAACGTGAAAACAAATGCATATACAGTGTGTCCAAGATAAGGATCCTAAGCATGGGAATCTCAGTACCTGTTGGAGATACAGCTTAGGTTAAATTAGGAAAAAGTTGTGTTCTTTAAAGCTTAT
>WOGN01004839.1:0-13714 GCA_015342105.1 Leptinotarsa texana | reverse complement strand
TCAGTTTTTGTTTAATAAAATTGTTATTTTAGGTTAACCTTATTAATTTTGTAATTGTTTTTTCAGGGTTTCAAATCATTTTATATTAGATTAGACAATGGAAGTCCGAACTGATTAAATACAAAGATACGACGATTGTAAATTTATTCGCGACGCTTATATTAAATCACTAATTGATTCAATAATAAATAATAATTTCAAGAGATTTTTCTACTCGCGTCTTTCTAGATCAGTTTCAGAAGAATCTGAGACTCTTCAATCTTTAGGTGAGCCTACTAACTATTGGAACTCATTTCTAATATTTTTATTTCGCGATAAATTCGATTGCCGTTTAGTCGAAAGGTGGAACGATTTCACCAGCGACTTGCCAAATTGTCAAATCTTACTATTTAACAAATGATCAGGTTTCTTAACAAACGAGCTCAACTCCAAAGTATGCGGCTTCAAACTCAGTCTTCAAGGTCAGGCAATTCTAATAATCAGCCCAAGACCTCAAATTCTCGACCCAATACTCAATCTCAAAAGCGTATGTAACATTTACATCGCCAATTCGGTGTCTCTATTGCAATGAGAACCACTTCACTAATCTTAGTCCGAAATTTCTCGCGCTCAATCCTTCACAGCGATTTTAAATTGCCAAAAAAGAAGGATGGTGCATCAATTGCCTTCGCAAAGGGCATCGTCCATTTCTGTGCACGTCCACTAATTGTCGCAACTGTCATCAAAAACACCACACTATTTTGCATTTAGATTCGCGAAATAATAACAAAAGAAATATTCATAAAAATTCCAATGATGATCATAATTATAATCGTAATAGTAATCATAACCACAATAATAAAGCGACTGATAATCTGGTGATGTTAATCATAATAATCGCAACGCCCTCTCCTGAGTGTCCAAACACATATCTCGCCTCATCTTCAAGTATAATTATGCACGTGCAGGTTTCTTCTAAAGCAGTTCTAGCTACTGCAATCGAGGATATCGTCAATAAGTACAGAAAATCTAAAACTTGTGGAGTATTCTTGGACGCAGGCTCTCAGGCTCATTTCATTACAGAGAGCGTTGCAAGTTTTCCAAATCTCGATCGTAAAATAGTAAACATTGTAGTTTCCAGTCTTGATAATATATCAACTAACATAAAACAATCTACTTATTCAACAATTAAATCTCGCCGCAATCAATTTGCAAAAAGTGTCAAATTTCTCGTTGTACCTCAAATAAGCACTTTTATGCCCTCAATCCAAATCAATCAATCTCTACTTGAGATTCCTAAAAACATTCCCTTAGGTGATCTATAATCCTTCAAACCTTCTGAAATTGATGTTCTTATTGGGGTAAAATTACTTAGCATAGGCCAAATCTCATTGAAAGGCCATCCAGAAGCGGTTCTTCAAAAAATTCAACTAGGTTGGACAGTAGCTGGTGGAATTAAAAATCCTGTCGCCACTAGATCTGATCTCATTCGCTTCTGGAAAACGAAAAAATTCCCTCCTCAAAAAGTTCATCCCCTGAAGGAAAGGCATGTGAAGTGCATTATTTACTTCACACTACTCGAGATAAGTTCGGTGGATACATCGTTAGGCTTTCTTTTAATGATAAAATTCAAAATCTTGGAGAATCTTATTCAGCTGCTCTACGTTGTTTTTACACCCTAGAAAGGCGATTCCAAAAAGATCCAGAACTTTCAAGCAAATAATATGATTTTTTAAGCAAATATCAAAAGCTGGATCATATGTCCCTTGATCCTGAATCTTCTGTCAATGGAACTCTCGAAGTGATTTACTGTTTTATAAGGTTAATGCATCTATTTCAAAAACTCTCACCAAGCGAAGTTTCTCATCTCAAATCGCAAAAGCTGATTATGAACCAGGTCCTCTACCTGATTACCGCGTTGTGCCTTCGCGAAATTTTTTGAAAACGGTAGTCGACTACTGCGGCCCACTGTACTTTAAAGAAATTAAGTCAAGGTATACGTTGCAACTTATATTTGCATGGTCACTAAAGCTATCCATTTAGAGCTTCTTTCCGATCTTTTGCTAGGGAAGGAATGTCTCTGGAAATATCTTCTGACAACGGCACTAACTTTGTCGGCGCTGACCGTGAGCTGCAAGCCTTATTCAAGCCTGATTACCAAACAGCTATATAACAATATTTTGATAATGAAAAAATCACTTGGCATTTCATACCACCCCGAGCTCCTCATTTTGGAAGGCTTTGGGAAGCTGCAGTCAAATCATTCAAAAAACATTTACTCCGCACTGTCGGAGATACATTGCTTACATATGAACAATAAGAAACATATATATTTAAGATCGAAGCGATATTGAACTCTCGTCCTTTATCCTCTTTATCCTCGTATCCCAATGAACTTTTGTCTTTGACTGCCGATCACTTTCTCATTGGTGCTCCATTGACAAACTGTCCATAAGTTCACTTCACTGACACTCCATCCAACGGATTGTCTGCTTGGTGCTCCATTGACAAGCTGTCCAGAGGTTGACTTCACTGACACTCCATCCAACCGATTATTGCTTCGCAGCAATTAAAAATTGAAGCAGCACTTTTTGGATCACTGACATAGGAATATCTAAATAACCTTATTAGCTCGCATCAACGTTCTAAATCAACTAGCAGGATTCAAGTTGAATACTTGCTATTCAATTTTTCATTATTCCTAATCGGGGTTTTCAGTGGGTTTTCTAATGTACGGGTCTTTCCTATTCCACTTATTTTCATGAAATTCAATATTCTCGAATATATTTTCCTGAACAACACGAATATTTAAGCCTATTTCCATGTAAATGTTGTAAACTAGAAATAGCAACTTTTAAATTTCTTAATTGTTCCTTGTATCCCTTATCTTGGGAATTTCTCGCTATTGTGACCTCTCCCAACAATGACTAATCTGACTCCTTCTCTAACTATCGATTGCCATTTTTGTAAAATCATTCATTACGTTTCAAACCTTGTAAGAGTATAGTAAGAATTGAATCTTGTCATGTCTACAGTACATCTAACTAGTTATTCTTCTTATCCTATCTTTTCACAAGAGTTACTGTGATTTTTGTGTGCATTGAGCATTCATACTCATCCATACATTCATACGATAAAACAATCGCGGGTCAAAACAATAGCATATATCAACGTCTTATGTGGTAGCCACTATATACAAAATACTGAGTCATAAATACAATTGAATTGGATACTTTTTTAAAATGGATATTCTGGAATATCTGTCAAATTCTTATAAAAATTGATACAATTGTTGGTTAGAGTATTCAATATAGAGAAACTTTGAAATAATTTGGACGAATCGTTCAAAAGTTATCACGATAAGATTAACTTGACGCAACGCAGTAAGCCATTACGCTTCGTGTCTACGGTAAAACGACGGGAAACGATGCGTGTGGTAGAGGGGCGGTCTAAGCAATGAACGCGACCCGAACGCGGGCAGACGCGTGAGGTCAGACGTCGTTGACGGTTGCTTCAATTTAGCGAATTTCTTTATTGGTAACATAATTCGATTCTCGAAGCTATTCATTACTTAGTGCAGTAGGCATAATTTTTCAGTTGCTGTATTTTTGAAGTGAAAATATAAATTACTAGCTGTTGCCCGCTCTTATATTAACGTACAACCAAAACTACTGAACCTAGAATGTTGAAATATGCAGGTAGGTTCTGTGAATAGCGTAAATAAGCATCAAGAAAGGAAATCAGGAATGTCCACCTCAAGGTGGAAAAATAGGGGTTCTAAGATTGTATTGAATTACGTCAAATTCGAAGGTGGAAACCTGAAGTTTTGGGTTAATAAAAAAATATTGCAACTATTGTAATATTGATAAATGCGGGCGAAGCCGCGGGTAAGAACTATTGTAAATATAATATCAAACATTCGAAGATTTCAAAATAGGCTAATGATATTATGAACCGAGTAACGACCATTATTGAATATCCAAGTTTTTCTGCGAATATAATTTTTAACAGTTATTGATTTTATAAATAACTGGAAACGATTATATAATTCATTGAAACATTCTTCTGCATAATAAAATATCTATGGAATGTCCGTACCATGTCTCCTGGAAAAATGTCTCATTAATACAATACAAAATAAATTGTGCGAAAATTATCGACTCGACTAATTTACCGAACAGAAATGCCTTTCTCCAAGTGAAAGAGTTCTAAACAGTGTTATGAAACGACGCAACGGGCAGCTATGATTTCCCGCGTACTACTGACATATGAGTACCTTTCTTGAAGGAATCAAGCGGCTTAAGTCAGTCTAAATCCGTGAAAGGTTGATTGTGATATTTGGGTTGATTTTTGGATCTGCACTCAGAAGTATACTTCCTATGTAGAGTTTTCATTAGTATCACCCATAGTTTAAAATTGTCAGGTGAATTTCTCTTTTTAGATTCCATTGAGCTTCAACATTTTTCCAGCTATTGTATTGAACAATATCTAAACGAGCTTCTTGTGAAGAGAAACTATTCAACAAGATCATCATATAAAACTTGAAAGGGGTATATTTTTGAGAATGATTAATTTTTGAGAAAGAAAGGGTTTGGCTTTCTACTTCTCTATCTTCATAAAAAAAATGTAGAAAACTTCCAATGAAATAAGTAAAGCAATCATTTTAAAATTAACTCCTTACGTAGATGTGTAGATCATGGAAAGAAGTAACTTTCAGACAAACTAGAAAAAAGCCTCCTTGAAGCAACTTCTTTCATATAAACATTGAATCACACGGACGAAAAACAACTACTTTTATAAGAACATTGAATTATACTGAACACACTTTTTTCTATTCAGTTTGTACTGCAAACATTCGTTATGGAATTGAGCTACATAATATAGTAAATGAAAGAGGTATAATTTCTCTTACATGAAACACTATCATCCTTAAAGGAGGACATCGATGTTTTGCAATGAAACACTTGCTTTATTACCTCTTCAGCACTAATATGGATAACATTACAAGATGAAGCACTGAATTCATTCATAACAATACAACTTTATATCTACTGATGTCATCGACGACAGTACGTAATGACATTCATTCGCTCATTTAATTTATTCCCAGCCATAGGAATCTTGTTTGAATTGAAAGGGGTATATTTTTAGGAGAGATTGAGTTTTAAGAAACATAAGAAACGAAGATTTTTAACTTTCTACTTCTCCACCTTGATACAAAAAATGTGGTAATGTTCCAAAGGAAGAAAGAAAGCAATTATTCTCAAATGATCTTTTCACAACGATGTATAGATCATGCAAAGGAGTAGCTTTCATACACAAACTGAAAGAACAATCCTTCTAATTGATTATTACCGGATATTGAGAGTTTTCGTTGAAGTTTTTCTATTGAGATTTTCACATTTTAGTAATTTGTATTAGTTGTCGTGTTTGTTGTGAAGGAAAATTTGAATTTTTTATAAAATTATAATTATCATTTTTTTATCATTTAGGTTGGAATTGTCAATTTTCGGACACCTGTTCAGAAGATATATAGTATAGATCCGTTAAACCGTTTTGGTGTAGAAATATCTCCAGATTTGCGCCAAATCTACGTCTAGGTCCAGCAGAAATTGGAACTGGGCCCGAAATTTATCTCGCTATCCGTCCGGGCGACTACATAATCGAAATGTAGGTCCGATATAATTCCGTCGTCCACCAGTCAGAAATGGCAAGTGCCCAATATGATGGGAGTATGCGAGGAAACGGCTGGCGAATGCTAAATGTACTGGAACTTCAGCCCATCCGTGAGTGATTGATGACAAAATGCCCTTATATACCTAGTGCAATATGTGTTATTGAAATATGAGATATACGACCGGAGTTGTACGATCAATTATAATATTGCACCGGTAGGGTGTACGTTACATTGCATTTGTACAAGCACTTGTGTGAGTAACGAACCATTTAGAGGATTTGTGGGATTAGAAAAATATTTCTCGTTGTTCGGAGCTCTCAAACGAATTATACTGACATACACGAGATGGAAAATAATTTTTCTCTGGTGGTAACAGGTAATCAGCCTAGAGACCTCAAGGAAGATAAGTGAACAAATTTTCACACCCAACAATGATCAGGCACTTGATTGTTGTAACTTCTGAAACCTCCATTTGACACATAATATCCCAAATTGATGTAGAGTTCATAACCTACAACTCTCCACTGGAGGAAAATCGTCTATCAATTTAATTAATATTTCCATTGTTGAATGTTTTCTCTTCTTTTGCGTTCTTAATTTTATTATATGTTACATGGTAACGAATATTGGATCATCAGTATCTTTTGTCGCACTCATAACTGGTTACAGGTCTAATACTGAGATTATGGGATTCAGCTAGTGAATTTTCAGACCGTAAATCGACAATTTTCAAAAGGATATTGCCAACCTTTTCCGTGCATATCTAACTCGAAGTTATATCTAATAGCACATAAATTTCTACTAACAGGGCGGAGATGTAGCAAAAAGCAGTCTACTGAGGCCGATACTAGCAATCCTCTTCATGATATAATTTGAAAAGAAAATCTATGACCTGGATCCCATATGTTGATGATAAACACACATTTTCGATCCGAAAACAAGGAGGAGGAAATCTGATCCAGTTACTAGATCCTTTGAACGTGCTGTATTCAAGTATGCAGTTCGTTATGAAGAAGAAGAACGAAAAAGTTTGCTCAGACGTCCTAGTATTAAAATTTGGTAGTCATCTGATCTCCACCGACTCAAACGAACTGATATCTTCTTGCCCTTTTCAATCATCATCTCGGTTAAAAGCAAGGAGTCATTGAGTCACTTGCATAACATGCCCACAAGATTTTTGAAGTAGGATTCTTTAATGAAACACTCAGACACCTCATCTCAAATAGTCCTACCGATTGAATGATATACAAATCAACAAGAAAGATACAAATTATTTGCTATCAATCAAAGCTCTCAGAGATTCACTATCGGCTTCGAGGTTTACCCCGTACCAAGTTCGTGTGATTTAGTATACATAGGCCCTACAACAAGGTCCAAGTTTACTAGTATCAAAGAAATCACAGATTAACATGCCCAAAACGAAAAGGATCACAACATTTTCGGCGTCTGCCGAAAAATATTTTAGTCGATTGGTACGAAAGGCCATAGAAATCTACCACAAAAAAAAAGAAATGCTGAAGCTCAACACAATATATAACTCAATCTTCGCCAAAACGGAAACACCATCATCACAACTTACTACGTTGCCAACTCGGTTATCTCCCATCCCCATCTCGTTTAAGGTGTAATTATATTCTCCAATCGAAATCACAACAGAATCCCTGATGGAAGTACTCCTTAAGAAGCTGAGCATGCGTGCAATGCGTCCAGAGTACCGCTGTCCTCAAATTCGACATAAGATATTGACGTTGCAGAACATGATGGCAATAGCCTGACAACTTCCGAGTTATATCATTTTTGGCCCATTCAATTTTGTGCTGAAAGGAAAAGCTTGCCAATACCAGATATACTTTACGATTTTTGTCCTCTTCGACTCCATCCACCAGACTATACATTTCGAAGAATATAGATATAACATAAGCTGACAACGCACCAGCACCTACTTACTTCGTCTTCGGTATGGGCACACTGTTAGTAGATGCTCCAAAAATTGACGCTAGCTCCCAAAACATAAGGTCCAAAGTAAAACTTGATTTTCTGTACCTTGTTTCAATTTTTGAAAGTTCACTGACTGTTAAAAATGAATTTGAGATAACTTGCTGGGTTCTTGGCTGAAGTTGGATAATCATATATTTCAGTGAAATCAATTTTTGTCTGAATTGGGAGTTGTAACATCAACTTCTACAAGAGAACCGCATATTTTTTTATTAAATATAAACTGTGGCCGAAGTTTTACTCGCTGTAGTTTATCTCAGATATCAAAAGTTCCTGAGTCACTAAGTATGCGAATACTGGATTCAGTTCAGAGCCTGAATTCTTTCATGAATTCTTTTAGGTTTTGATTTCTTCATCAAGTTAAAACTTGTTGTAGAAACATGTTGATGAGAGCTGGAGTAGGATTCACTTGGATCTTCATATTCATCTCCAAGCCAGACTGGCTAACTTTAATTGTAGAGACATTGAAAATGCACTATGTAGAGAATGATGATCTGTATTGTTTTTTTTGTATAAATTTAATGAAAAACTGATATTTGAGAAAAAAACATTATGAATAACCAATTGAAAACTGAATAAATCTTCTTCTTCAATGTTATTACTACTAACGGTCATAGAAGAACAAATGATGATGAGGGCATCTACTGTTTTGGTTCAACCTCATTCACTACGGTTAATCCCAGTTGCCACAATCCGCAATCTCTTTTTCGCCAGACTGATTTCCTCAAAATTATACCTACCCAAATCAAACCAGCAACAATAACCGCCCATACTTACAATAAAATTAATACGTAACATGTGAGAAGTAACAAAAAGTTCTTATTGTATTTATTGAAATCCAATCCAGCATGTAATCCAACACATGCGGGGTGGAGTTGCGTAACCACCCTCTTGCAGTTTTGCGCCCCTTCAGAACAGAGAAATTCACGCTTAGAAGGATCTCTATAGTAACTGGTTTAGGAAGGGCCCTAGTTTACTTGATTCGCGTTGATATATCAATGACAGATGGGAAATTTCTATTTTTATAGTTGATTTGGGTATTTGAATGAATCCAAATTGTGGTTTGGGGCACTAGTTATGCAAATCGTGAACAGTTATTCAGGAAGGAACTCTTCAGGTGGAACTAGCTTGTGTTGGTTTTGAATTCTTCAACAATTTGATATAGTTAGATAAATTCAATTATAAAATAAATAGCTTGCTCAGAGGGGACTGTGTTAATTATTTTGTTTACAATAGTTTACCGGAATCTCTTAAACAATATTTGTTAAAAACTGTTTTTTGCAGTTTTTTGCTGAAAGCAAGAGAAAATAGATCGTCCGGCCATGCGGCTTGAACCACCATTTCACACTGCGGTCGATTGACCCTACCGGCTACCGTCCTACCTACATCTTTATGTGAGAATTTTTCAGTTTTTGCGTCATTCTAGTTCAAAGATATTGTGTTTATTATGCAACTTTTAACTTCAACTCAGACAAATTTATAACTCTTTACTGCAAACTGTCTCAGATTGCTATTAGGACATATACGTTCCCCTTCAATAATGTTTTCCAATAAAGTATTCTATGTGGAGCATAATTTATTTTCAAGAAATAAACTTACGAGTAACTTCAACAACAAAAAAATCGAACTTTCTTCTTTTTTCCCTGTATGTTTACCAAATACGTTGATAGTTATTGTATCAAGGGTATTGACGATCCTTCCTTAATGGGATAATCAGAAACTGGTCTTCAGTTTGTGAAGGATATAAAGGTCATAAAATGGAAATTCATCGAAAAAAAAACAAATAAATGCATATCTAGATCATAATGAAAATTATTGACAATTTTTTTGAGAAATTGCATCGAATTCAATTAATTTGACTCCAATAATTGTAGCAAAAAAATTATACTGAAAAAAACTGTGTGGTTTCATTTGTTGTCAGTATGGAAATTAATGACAAACTTATATGATTTGAACCTAATTGGATAAATTGTCATGGGGAAAACTCTAAAGGTACATTAATTCCTAGACGCTTCCTCGGTAGGAAATGTTTGTGAAAATTGTGTGATCATTATCAACGATGGTGTTATTATTTTCCATCAAGTAACGGGCCAGCCCATTCCTGATTTTCGCCTAAGATAATCAAGGGTAGTCATGATGATCTATTGCACACCAAAGCTTCGGCATCAAATATTGAATTAAAAATCGGTTTCTTTCTCTGCAGTTCTTTTCACTAGTATGAAATTACAAAAACATTGATTTTGGATTTGATTTTATCTAGGTGCCTTATAGTGCAAGCTGCAGAGGATGAATGTCTTATTCAGTGATCAGTTTTAATTACAGCTTGGTTTTGTATCTTGGATCAATAAGGTTGGAGTTTCCTGTCAACCTTATATCATCTTCGTGAAGGGAAATGTTCATGATTACTCATTATCAGGCCTGTTTCCCAAGGAACCTTAAGTCCAACAATATATTCGAGGTTCAACCTAGCACCAATGCTAAGACGTATGAACGGTCAAAACCACATTGTTAATTGTTCCATTAAATGATTTGATTAAATGGAACTGGCCGATACTTGATGAAAATCCATATTCAAAAAACTAATCAATAGAGTTTATTCTATGATTTTCACTATAAGGGTTTCACAACGTGTCACAATAGCTTCTTGAAGTTATACTTGAAGAAGCTATTGTACAGCGAAACACGTGTCGCGGTTTTTGTAAAACCCTTATAGTGAAAATCATAGAATGAACCCTATTGATCAGTTTTTTTTCATATAAATGATTTGTTTCTGAGATTTTATTACGTCTAGTTATCTTGCGCTGAAAGCTACAGAAGAACAGAAAAAGTGGCTTCTTTTTCGGCGGTCGATATCAAAGTTTTGCCTGCAACTCACCGCCATGTTCATCTTAGATAAGTAAGGTTCCAGCTCTCTGTCGATTCTAAAAGAGGTATATTCGTAAGGGGAGACTTTCATACTTGATTACATGATCTATGGGATCATAACGAAACTTCGAATTCTAAAAAATACTAAATGGATACATTTCCGGTACACTTACCCATGATTATTCTTAGTATGCTTTGTCATAATGAGTATTCTATCACAAAATATTCAGATTACGTGTATCATTTCCAATAAGAATTTACCTTACGTGTGAGGAAAGTGGTGAGTTCACATGATATGGCAGTTCGGTAAAGCTATTTTGTGTAGATAAAATAATTTACCCAAATTTTGGCTACTACATTTTTTCTACTAGTGTAAAAAGGTAACTGAGCCTGAAGTTATCATGGAAAAAAAAGAATATATTTCATTTTGTTTCCACACAAACTAATAATGAACACCATTGAAATGGAATATGCATTTTGTGCATTATGCAGCTACAATGAGCTGATTTCTTGTTCTGATCGTTGACCTACTGAGAGAATTACAGAAGTAGATAAAGAGTCGTAGATTGGTATATACTGAAGCATCGAAATTTTTTTAAGGAAATGATGAGCAATAATCTCTTATTTCTCGAGATAACTTTCAAGAACCTACTAAAATCTTGTCCGAGACTGCTTTAATTAACAATCAGTGCAATTCTTGAGATTTGGAAGGTCTAAGTATATTGCATGCCAGTTTTCGGAAGTGATTGTGTTCCACATATAAACATTCTTCCTTATTTTTGGATTACCACTGGTGAGATTTTACAGCATCAATTTAACATTTAACAGCATCTCAACTTTCATTTTTTCTGGTGGAATTTTCAATTTTTGTGTCAGAATGTTCAAACACCGCGATTTGCTTCGAATTATATTCGGCAGGCGCTACTGATATACCCGAAACCTTAGTAATGAGAGAATGTAGAATAAACCTAAAAGCATCAAATCTCCCGGTGGAATCAGTTGAATATATATTCTATATAAAAATGTCAATTTTGACATTAATATTTTTAGTCCTTACTTTCAAGCTTTTGTAACTAATTTCATTTGTGTTCCTAAACCTGGAAATATAACAAAATCGATTCAAATTTTTTTCGATGCGTTGGTATAACAATAAGTTTCAATTATGTATACTATTTGTTTGAAGGTGGTTGACAATGAATTCCATTAGTTCGGACTTCGATTGTCTAATATGATATGATTTTATTGTAATTTCTTTTCAGGGTTTTTTTGCTTAATATAATTGTTATTTTCAGCTATTCTTCTTTCAATTTATTTGTTATTTTAGAGATTTAAAATCCTATCATTTTACATCGTTACAATATATTCGTTACAATACATATCCTTACTTCGAACTTCCATTATAAGTTCGAAGTAAGGATATGTATTGTAACGAATCTGAAGCCGCCCCTGACCACTACGCCGACCGAGTCATGGAACAAACACATGACATCACCGCGAAAGAATGCAGTCGGCAACCGCCGGTAAAATTCTATTCGAGTATCAAACCGACTATATATTTCTAGAAAGGACTGTTACAATATATAAGCACGGCTTCCCGACCCAAGAGGCAGTTCAGAAAGTGAATCGAGCTAAACAAGAAATTCTAAAAGTGGAAATAAATTGAGCATTAGATGCTAAATATTGTAAATGAATTAGTTTGTCATAAGTGAAATGTAATTGGAAATAAATTTGTTTAAGACAGTTAATTCTTCAATTTGTTACAGTATACTATCTTTTCATGTAAGTTTATGGTACATCAACAATTCCATCACATATGTGAGATTTTGACACTGAAAATATTATTAAAATGGACGTATTTTCTGTAAAGTATTAAGCGTAGCTTAGACTCTAACCTCGATTAATTTGTAAATTTCACAAGCATCGCAACAAAAATCAGTATTAAGCCCGCTCGAAATTGGGCCATTCACTTTAACGGTTTAGAGCCTTCATGAACCTAACTTAGCTTTTTATCTGCGATGTAGGATGATAAGTAACACTATAAGTGACAAACTTATACTTTACCTTATTACTTATATAAGTATGGTGTGTGAACGCTGCCTTGATTTATATAGTGACAACTTTTTTAAAGTAAAAGTTTAATGTATGATATGATATGAGATATATTTAGTGCAAAATGTTCTTCAAAAAGTCTCCATAATTGTGTTTTTCAAGCTAATTCCTTTTTCATTAATGCTATTTCTATATATGCATTTTGATAATGTGGATATTTTCTGCCGGAATTATGTATCCAAAATATGGAATATTTTTTCTGTAACTGTACCTTCGATTTCAACACAAACAATTCATATTTTTTTATACTTGGATTGGAAAATTTTGACATAATATATCCAAAATGTGGATTATATCCAAAATATGGAATATCTTTTCTATACCTGTATCCTTCATTTCAACACAAACAATCCATATTTTTTTATACTTGAATTGCACAATATTGACATAAAATTTCAGCTATTTTTATGCGTTGCAATACGTATTTCGGGCTTCAGAAAGCTTGTCTTGAGGAATTACGGTGCATAACATCAACATTTGAGCTGAGCTTAATTTTTCAGCCGAACTCAGTAAAACTTATCTTTGCATAATATACGGAGAATACGGGCGTTAGACTGACTGTAATTGATATTTGATATACAAATCATGTGATTTTTCGATACTATGAATTTCTATATATATATTTTCTTTCGTTGAACCTAATTTTGTTTTCATTATATGGTACCATACCAACCTAATCCAAGACAAAATATATAAAAATAAGCTTCGGCAATAACATCAGCAAAAGAAGCGGTCTGACTAACGGGAAAATTCCGGGTGCGCCGAGAAGGAATTTGCAATGTTCGTTGCCGCTTTATAAGCGGCCTTTCATCCCTAGAGGGGGCAGTAATGTTCACGGTGAACACTGACGTGATAAGCGGAACTGCCAATGTCTAGGCAAAAAACACTGCCTAGATCTCTGAAGATAGTTTTTTGGAATGCCAATGGCTTCCTTCGCAATAAGCTTGATTTTGAAAATTTCATGATAGAAAACAACATAGATGTGGCTCTTGTCCAAGAGACACATCTAAGGAACGAAACCATAGTCATTCCAAACTACACATTCTTTCACAGAGAACGTGTTGGACGCGCTGGAGGGGGAGTTGGCAT